>CM037854.1:49849832-49889991 GCA_021234595.1 Delia radicum
GTGAAAGGCTTCCTTGAAGTTTGTGGATATTTAGGGGGAGAAGAGAAATTAATGGACTGTAAATTGTGTGTAGATTGCCAACTGAGAATTGCGCAATATTAGCCACCTAAATATGAGTAGTCGTGTTAAGCCTTTGCCGCAATATTTTATAATTTCTCCGTGTATGGAGTAATTATAAAAGAATATGCAATGGGAAAATAGAATAAAAAAAAGAAATAATTTGTGTGTATAGTTCAAAGTACAAATTGGAGTTATTTATTGTGCTCACCGTTTGCCAGTTACAGGAAAAGTGAATTCTTTTGTTAAGTTTAGTTATAAAGAAAACGTTATTTTAACTATATTTACAGCATAGATAAATCTATAGCTAAACGTAATGAAAACATATAATTCACAATAAGCAATGTTATCCGTTACGTTAATTAGTTACGTTAATTTACATAGTTTTACGTAAATAATACATTGTTTACAAATTCGTTTTAAATTCAAATTAAAGTTGTACAAAATAATTTTGTTTGTTTAAATTCATATGACTTATTTTTTGTCTAAAATAAATCGATTTTAGACATGCCGCCCCCCTTGCACTTGTGCAACTTTGAGCACGATTGGACGCAGAGCACTTGAGCAAGGGAGCGAATAGCTTCTGATATTATTGTTGATCTGGAACATTTTGATCGTTGGCAGGGTTACGGTGGCTATTTTGTTGGCTATCAATTTGCCTGCTGTTGTTACGTTGATGGTGTTGTTGCGTTGGTTGTTGTTGTTACGTTGACGGCTGTTGTTACGTTGACGGCTGTGTTACGTTGACGGCTGTTGTTACGTTGCCTTGATTCGAATTCGTAAGTCATCATTTCTGGCTCGACTTGGATGAAGAAGTGTATGGTGGTAACTGTTACATTTTTTGCACGTGTCCATTGACTGACACGCTCTCAGGTCATGGCTCCTGGCTAAACAGTTATCACAATAGCGGTAGCGTCGGACCACTCGATTTCGTTCCTTTATGCTCATTCTCAAAAACCGCTGACAAAACCTTAAGGCATGGAAATTTTTGCACACCATGCATTGGTGGATTTCAGGATCCCGATTACGACGATTGTAACTTCTACAGTGTGAAAGAAATAAATAAAAACAAAAAAAGAGAAAAAAGTCGAGAAATTGAGTTAGTGATATGTATACGAATAATAAATGAGGTGATGATTTTAAATGCTGATGGTTTGGGATTGAAATAGATAAATTTTAATTCAGATTTGAGTCATTTTCGTTACAAAATGGGAGGTAACAGAGCTTTACTATTGGGCGTTTAACGATGCCAGTAGCAATTCGTACGTCTGCTACTCTTACATTATTATCTGAACCTGTATGTGGATCTTCTATCCGACCTAGACACCATTCGGAAGGGGGTAAATCGTCGTCCATTACGACAACAAGATCACCAGATCGCAAATTAGGGGTGGAACTTTTCCACTTATATCTTTTGTGTAAAGATTTGAGATAGTCTCCTTCCATCTTATGGAGAATTGATGGTGAAGCACTTTGAGTTTCTCCCATTTTGGACGAGAGATAAATTATCGGGCCTTGGCTCAGGAAAGGCCATAAGAGGTGCTCCAGTTAGAAAGTGGCCAGGGGTTAAAGCAGTTAAGTCGGAAGGGTCTTCCGACATTGCTGAGATGGGTCGAGAGTTTAAAACTCCCTCGATTCGAGCAAGAACAGTCGAGAACTCCTCAAAATTAAACCTATGTGCACCGGCTATACGTTTTAGGTGAAATTTGAAACTTTTTACGGCAGCTTCCCATAGACCACCCATGTGAGGTGCGTATGGTGGTATGAAGCTCCATTCAAATCCGTGGGTAATATTTTTGTGAAACGTCAGCCGAAGCTGATTTTATGAAAGACGAAAACTCTCTGCTCAATTCTCTGCTGGCGCCAAGGAAGTTGCGTCCATTGTCTGATACTATCCTGTGAGGGAGCCCCCGCCTCCCAACGAATCGAGAAAATGCAGCACGGAAGGCTACAGTGGATAAGTCAGAACAAGCTTCAAGATGGATGGCTTTGGTACTGAAGCAGACGAAGACGCTAACATAACCTTTTGTGTAAGGAGCATTCCGTAATGAGGAGGTTTTGAGTTCGAACGGGCCGGCAAAATCTATGCCGGTGGTTTGAAATGGCGCAGAAAGAGTACATCTATCTGGAGGTAATGGAGCCATTATTTGGGAACACGGTTTCTGTTTGAATATTATACAGTTCTTACAGTGACGAATAATTTTCTTAACTCGGGGCTTTAAACGAGAGATGTAGAACTCAGTTTGCACCATTCTACACATCTGATTGCATTCTGCGTGTGCTAAAAGCGTGTGCAAATTGGTTAAGTAAAGTTGGCAGAGTCGGGAGTTGCCAGGTAGGATTACAGGGTAGCGTTCGTTATAAGGAAGAGACGATTCTGACAAACGACCATTACACGCAAGATTTGATTAGAATCTACAAATGGATTTAATGTTTTCAAAGGGCTTTTATCAGAAATCGGTTGAGAATTGAAAGCGCAGCGTATTCAACACCGTAATGTGCTTTCTGAGCCAGCGTAATGAGACGATTTTTCACAAACTTAACTTCCTCTTGAGAAAGATCTAGCGTAGTGCAGCCAGTGTGTGGTCTGATTTTTGAGAGACTTCTATTAAAGAATCGGAACACGAAACTTAACACTCTTAAAACCTTGTGATATGAAGAAAATTTATTTAAAATGTCATTTTCTTGAGTAGTTACGTGAAATGCTTGTACAGTTTCCGCTGATTCTTGGGTTGTTGGTGGCTTTAATGGGTTTCTTTTCGGCCATTCCGTTGAAGGATTAGTAAGCCATGACGGGCCATGCCACCATAGCGGATTGATCGTAAGATCTGTTGGTCTACAACCTCGAGTACCTAGATCGGCTGGATTATCGTGAGTTGGGACATGTCGCCATGTTGCATTGGGTAGCAATTGGTGAATTTGAGCTATGCGATTAGCAACATAGGTTTCCCAAGTCCATGGGGTTTAGACAACCACCCTAATACAATCGAAGAGTCGGTCCATAATATGACCTCAGATTCATTCAAGTTAAGAGAAGAAATTACGTGATTCACCAAATTGGCCAGTAATACGGCTCCATTGAGTTCGAGTCTGGGCAAAAAAACTGTTTTCAATGGGGCTACTTTGCTTTTGGCTACGAGTAAGTTAGAAAATGCAACATGTGCAGAAGTTTGGCATCTTATATAGACTGCCGCGCAATATGCTCCCTTTGAGGCATCTGAAAAGCCATGAATTTGAATTGAATCTGATGGATTATACTGAATCCACCTTGGAATAACGATTTTCTCCACTTGAGAAAGATCGCTGAGTAAATTGTTCCATTTGAGAAGAGTTTCAGTACTAACATTTTGATCCCAATCGATCCGTTCCAACCAGAGTTGCTGCATAAGCATTTTAGCTCGGATAACGACTGGGGTTATCCAACCTGCGGGGTCAAAAAGTCTTGCTACTGCCGATAGAATTATTCGTTTAGTGACGTTTGAGTTCTGAGTAATTGGGGAAAAGGAGTAGCTAAACGAATCAGTGAGTGCATTCCACTTTATCCCTAGAGTTTTTGCAGCGCTAGACTCATGAAAGCGTAGAAAATTAGAGTCATAAAGATCATCTGTATGTAGATGAGAAAGTATAGCTGCGTGTCGTTAGCTGTCATCTTCTTTAGGGGAAAACCAGCTGAATTTAGTGCTGAAATGAGCTCTGATTGAGACGCTAGCGCATCTTCCACAGTATGACCTCCGGACAGTATATCGTCCACGTAGGTTTCTTTGCGCAAAATTGAGCTTGCTCTGGGAATTGCGTTTCAGCATCTTTAGCAAGTTGAAGTAGCGTTCGAATTGCTAGAAATGGAGCACAATTGACTCCAAAAGTTACTGTTTTTAATTGAAAATCTTTGAAATGTTCGTTGGGTTCATCTTGAAAAAGAATCCTTTGAAAAGGTCTATCCTTGGGATGCACAAGGATCTGGCGATACATTTTTTGAATGTCGCCACTGAAAACAAAGCGGTATTCCTCCAATTGAGAATTACGGTCATAAGATCTTGCTGAAGAGTGGGACCTGTGTAAAGCGCATCATTTAAGAAAATCCTGATTTCGTTTTTCGGAAGCGTTGAAAACAACCCTACTTTTGATGTCTTATGTTCGGGGCGGACTACGGCGTGATGTGGCAAGTAAATGAAAAATACTTGTCATCATTGCTAATTTCACGAAACGATGTTTCTTCCATATGACCAAGTGACAAATATTCTCTTAAAACTGCATTGTACTGCGTTTGGAGTTCTGGATCTTTAGAGAGAGATTGTTTCATTCGAGAATATTGACCCAGTGCTAAGATTCGAGATGAGCTAAGGAATACAGAATTGGGAAATTCCTTTTTGAACGGAAGTCTACAATATATCTGCCATCTATATTTCGAGTAGTAGTTTGGTTGTAAAAATCTTCGCAATATTGGTCATCGCTTGCAATTGGGATAGTTAAGGGGCAATTCTTCCTGCTCCCAAAATTTTCTTAGAATATCGTTAAGATCTGATGTGTCTGAAGGTACTACTGTTGTGGTAAAAGAGTGAACTGGTTGGGTATCTATGGGACCACTAAGAACCCAACCAAATATCGTGTTGTATGCAGATGCCAGACCACAAATATTTTTCTTTGAACCTTTAATATATATATGTCGCTCACAGTCATTTCCGAGTATGAGGTCAACTTGAGCACGTTGATTAAATTTCGGATCTGATAAATCCATACTTTCCAATTCAGCAGAACGTTGAACTTCAAATGAACTAAAGGGGATATATTATTGACATTTGATAGCACGATAGCACTAACGGAGAATTTCAAATTGGACCTTTCGGAAAATATGGTTAAGTCGCATTCTTTGGTAGCAGATCCAGGTTGTTCCCCAGATGCCAACAATCTCATAATTGGATCTGCGGGTGGGAATTCGAAGTCTATTTGCCAATTATCGGTCACAAAAGTCCTTTGCGAACCTGGGTCTATAAGAGCTCGAGCTGTATATAGCTCACCCATGTGCTCAATTTGAACGATGGCTGTGCGAAGTAATATATAATTGTTATTACTGACGGAAATGTTTGCTTGGACATGGGAACTAAGCGCTTGCTTTGAAGTAGATGGAAGAACTGGAATGTTTTTCCTATCTTCTAGTGAAACGTTTCTTGAGTTATTCGAATTATATTTTGGGATGTGAGAAAAATTTACCGAATTTTGGGCATGATTAGGTTTTACTGAGTGTAGCAAAGTGTGATGATCCATTTTGCAGATAAAACAACTGTGTTTGCTGGGACAATTTGCCTTGAAATGATTTGGTGAAGGCAATTGTTGCAATTTTATTAGCCTGAGCAAAATCTATTCTTTGTTGAACAGTAAATTTCTTAAATTTGGGACATTTTCCTAAATTGTGATCACCATTACACAATTTACAAATATACTGTGTTCACTCTGAGAAGTATGTGACTCAAATCTACGATAAGATGTGCTTGGAAGACTCATTCGTTGCTTTATGACTTTCATATTTGAGATTCTGTCGACAGCTTCGTACCTGTCTACTAGAAATTCTTCCAGTTGGGACCATTTAATTAAATCGCGATGATTATTGAGAGATTGTTCCCAAAGAGATAGTGTTCGTTTGGAAGTTTGGAGCGAACTAGAAAGACAATTATAAAATCGCAGTGCTCAGTATTTACTTTTAATGTTTTGAGTGTTTGTAGCACGTCACTGACTGTCGAGTGAATTCTCTGAAGGGACTGACTGTCTTCTGATGTAGCAACAGGAATGTTAAAAAGAGTTTCGAGAAGATGGTCAACCAAATGCCTTTTGTTCTCATAACGATTTTTGAGTGCGTCCCATGCTAGATGAAAACTGTCATCACATAGTGGGAAACGTTTGACAATTGCTCCAGCATCTCCAGTAGTTTTTCTTCGTAAATGATACAACTTTACTACTGGAGGGCAATTTGTTCCGTTAATATACACGGCCGTGAACATGTCACGAAATGATGGCCATTTTCATAACTGCCCTCGAATACTTCTGTGTCGCATGGAGGAAGTTGGATGCTGTTACTAGGATTTTGAATTGATACGCTTTGATTGGAAGACTCATTCGAGAATTCTGAGAAGGAGTTCTGAATCCTGAAATTTTAAGCAAGTCAATAAGGTGAGATCTACATTCATAAAAGATTCAGAGCACGCATTAAAATTGAGTTGGCATTTTCCTTGAACTCTTTGGAATTTTCCGGGTACTGTGAAAGCATTAGATTTTCGTATGAATTTTCTAATTTCTCAAATCTCTTTCGAGATCCCTTAATTTGTTTCGAGCATCGAATCCGTTTGATCATGAATTTCCATATTACTAAAGTTTGAACAAAATGTTAGTAAGTGGTCGCAATCGAAAAGAAATTTATCGCGGAGTAATGATTGGGCCATTATTACCCGAGTTACTACCGGTTTTGTCCTCGTTATTGGGCATTATTAAAAATTTTAAATTTTATTATATGTTTTTTTCTATTTCTATTCTTTGAAATAAGTGTTTAATTGAGACAATGTGTTCAATTAAGACGAGTAATTCTTTATTAAATTTTTCAAAAGATTGTTGAAATGAGGACAATGTGTTTCAATTGAGACAATATGAAACCAATTTTTATTTTATCCTGAAATGATTGTTCAAATGAGACAAAATGTTCATTTGAGACAATGTGAAACGAAATCCTTATTTGATTTCGAAATTACTGTTTAAATGAGACGATGCGTTCATTTAAGACAATATGATAATGATATTTTCTTTCGATTCCGAAATGATTGTTCAAATGAGACATATGTTCACTTGAGACAATATAAATATAAAATTGTCATTATATTTCCAAATTATCGTTTAATTGAGAATATATATTCAATTAAGACGATGAGCGTAAAATTATCCTTTGTTCAATTGGGACGTTTTGTTCAATGAGACGATATGAGAATAAAATTTTTATTTTGGTTTCAAAATACTTGTTCAAATGAGACAATATGTTCATTTGAGACAATATGAGAAGTTAAATTCCTTTTAAGAAAATAAAATTTATAAAAATTTAACTTAACAACTCACATACAATTTATAAAAATTTTTAAAATAATGTAGTGCTTTCCATTGGCAGTTTGTGTCCAAAATGACCCAATGTTTCCGAAATAGGTTTTAAGCCAAAACAAGAAGAAATATTTTTAACTGCTTTCGATAAGCAATTGGAACAAAATTATCCACACTCGAAATTCTTTGCAAATAGTACACAACAAATAGTACCAAATTTATAGTAATCTTCTTTTACTTTAGCGTTTTGTAAATTATTTTAATAATTTTAAGAAATTAGTTTATACTAATTTTGTGTGAAAAAAACGTAATGTTTTTTCCAATTATTTAATTTTAATTAATGTTAATTAATTAATGTTAATTAATAATTAATGTTTCATTTAAATACAGTTAATAAATTTGTAAATTTCACTATAATTTATTCAACAATAAATTTTGTCCATTTTCATCTTGCTCGCACTGTATGTAATTGATTACTGCGTTTAGATGTCCCAAAAAGTTTTTGATAACAAAAAATATCAATCGTGACGGTTGTGCGGCAATTTATTTTAGAGAAAATTATATAGTTACTAATATTGTATTTTAACAGGGCGAAATAAATTTAGTGATCTTTACTTTTGCGATTTTTTTTTTTGCAATAAAATTGATGAAATACTTTATAGGCACAAAATTGATTTTTCTAATATTTTAATCAAAATATTGTGTAATTTTCAGAAATTAATATTTAAATGGGTAATTTTAGAACGATGGAAAATAAAAAAAGAGAATTTTAAATTTTGTAATTTATTTGTGTAAGTTTCCCAGCGAGAAAAAAATATAAATTATGTATCGGCAAGTAATATTTTTGATCACAATATTAATGAGTATGGAGCTTTTATAACTGGGCTTAGTGATGTTTTTAATTACCTTAAAATTTGTTCAAACCAAGTTTTCTTAAGTTCCTTTTGATTTATATTAAAAATTGTGTGTTAACGTTTTATCGAACGCGAGGTTTGATCGAACTTTTTTATTCGTTTGTTTTTTAAAATTATTTAACAACTGTTGTAACGTTTGACAACTTAAAGTTGTTTGTAGGTTGAAGTGAAATGTGTGTTTTCCTGTTGAATATAACACGATGTATGAACGAACTTTAATCTGTTTATACCACTGAACACGTTTGAACGATTATTTTTTTTTTTTTTGTTGGTTTGATGATAAGCTAACACTTGTTTGATTACAACGTTTGAATTACTTATGTGTTAGATTTGACGGTAAAGTGTTTTTGTTTGACCGAATACTTTTTCAATTAACACGTTTGAAATATTAATATTTTTTGTTTGTCGTTAAACTGTTGCTATGTTAGAAGTGATATTGTTGGTTTGAAAAAATAATGTTAGTTTGAACAAATAATTCTGTATGTTGCATTAAAGTTGAACAGGTTTGATCTACGTTTGATGTAATGCGAGGTTTGAACTGAATATTTTCGGTAATGCAAGTATCACTTAATCCCGAGAATAATTATATACCAACTTTCACTACATACATGTTTGTTTTATTTTTTATGTTCTTTTTCCTTTAATACGCTTTTGTTTTTTAGCCACCGAACTTTGTTCAAACCAAACTGTAAATTTTGTTGAAAATTACAACAGCACTTATACAGTAATTGGAAAATATTTCCAAATTTATAAAAATTTTGTATAAAATTTAACGGGATTTATTTATTTTCTTCTTTTAATTTATTTTTGTATATATTTCTTTTTCTTTGATAGATTAAGGTTTTTTTTGAAGAAATTATTTTTTGGGTTCGATCAAACTAAAATTTTTTTTTAATATGTTGGAAACGTCACTAAGTGAGAATAGATCGAAATTCACCACTATTTGTTATGTATGTATATATAATTTTTTTTGCAACCCACGAATCTCGAAATTAAAGCAAGAACAAATTGTATATAAAAAAAATGTAACGGCAATTCTTTTTGCACAAAATGAAATTACCAAAAAAATTTTTTGCAAATTTCTATTAATTATGATGTTAAGGAAAAAAATCTAACGGGAAATAAAATTTTGCCACATAATTTTGTAAAATTCTTTCACGTTTTTTTGATGTTACGTACTTTTTTTTTTTTTTAAATTTTATGTACAATTACACTTTTCTAGATCTTTTCTTTATTTTATTTTGTCATAATTTTTACGATTCTTTTCAATATTTTTCACTTTCTTCACGTTTTTTTGATTTTTGTTAGATTTGGCTATAATTTTTACGGTTTTTTTTTAGCAATTTTTTAGTGTGATTTTCTTTTTTTTTTTAAGTAGTTTTTTTTTCTTGTCTTTATACATACGTCACTTTTCACGTTTAGAGTTTTTTTTTTTTTTTGATTTTTGAATTTGTTTGATCACGCTCCGTTTATAGTTTTTTATCATCTGTATTCGCTCGCCCGATATAAACTAAATGCATGTAATTATGTTAATTGACTTTACCTCATAATGGTATGGTGAGACTGCAATTTCCAGTGATGTCAATTCTTATGTTCTTCTTGCAGGTTCGAAGTGACCATGAAAAGGCTTCCTTGAAGTTTGTGGATATTTAGGGGGAGAAGAGAAATTAATGGACTGTAAATTGTGTGTAGATTGCCAACTGAGAATTGCGCAATATTAGCCACCTAAATATTGAGTAGTCGTGTTAAGCCTTTGCCGCAATATTTTATAATTTCTCCGTGTATGGAGTAATTATAAAAGAATATGCAATGGGAAAATAGAAATAAAAAGAAATAATTTGTGTGTATAGTTCAAAGTACAAATTGGAGTTATTTATTGTGCTCACCGTTTGCCAGTTACAGGAAAAGTGAATTCTTTTGTTAAGTTTAGTTATAAAGAAAACGTTATTTTAACTATATTTACAGCATAGATAAATCTATAGCTAAACGTAATGAAAACATAATAATTCACAATAAGCAATGTTATCCGTTACGTTAATTAGTTACGTTAATTTACATAGTTTTACGTAAATAATACATTGTTTACAAATTCGTTTTAAATTCAAATTAAAGTTGTACAAATATAATTTTGTTTTGTTTAAATTCATATGACTTATTTTTTTGTCTAAAATAAATCGATTTTAGACAGGCGGCATTTGTTAATAAAGAGTTGGCAATACTGTTTCCACATGTTTTGGCGCAGTTTTAATCCGTGACTTTTTTGTTATTTACTTATTTTGCCAAAAACATATTTAACTCGCTTTTAAAATGTCATCAATTAACGGTGATTTCCGCTATTATCCGGGATTACAAACATACTTTCTTTCGGCTACTTTTGAACAATCAAACATAATGTGAATAAAATGAAATATGGAAATTCCATAGGACCTTTTGTGTTGTTTTAAAAATTGTTATATAACTTGCCCTATTGCCCTACGCCTTTCATACAACCTTCTAATATGTAAAAAGTAGTTTTAAGTTTTAGAAACAAAATGTACAACATTGTTATTCTAGAAGTTCGTAAGAAATATATAAAGGAGACCAGTGCTAACTGACGAAAAAACTAACAATCGTCGTTTTGATTTTTCTCCATAGTTTTCTTAGTACTTTATAAGAGAGTTAACTCGAAATAGTTAAAAACTTGTTTATTATTGTTTATTATACCTAAAAAACGGCCAAAGAGTTGGACTATATGCTGCTGTATTTAGAATATCCCACTTAGTTTTTCATATATTTTTATATCCGCCCACATTTGCGAACATTCCCTTGTTTTTTAATTTAATGTAAGCTCACGAGTAGTGACTAATCATACTACCTTCTCATCTCTATCAATATCTAAAATATGCCAGCCTCTATTCATTAAACTTGGCAGCACTTTTTGTTTCCATTTAGTATTGCCATGCTAAGAGTTTTTCTTTTTATGGAATAAACAGTAGGAGGTAAAGATCTCACGGATTTACTGAAACACTGTCATATGCGAAAGCCGGGATTTCAGAATTTTTAATATTGTACAAAAATTGTATATTAATATTTTTTTAATATCATCTTTACTGTTCTTGTGAAAGAGAAAGTGGGAGCCAACTAAAAATGTAAACGCTTTTTTCCCCAAATCATTTTTTGGGTTATGACATTTTTTTATTAAATGAAAAATTTGCAAGTAATTTTGACTTGATAAATAAACTCGGTTCGGTTTTACACAAAAATTTCAACTTTCTTTTAGTTTAGTTTGTGCTTTTAAAATAGAATTTTAGACTCTTACCAGAAAAGACGAAGTTACTTTTTTTTTAATAATTATTAGAAGAATTTCGAATAAAAACCTATCCTGCCAGCAAATAAGCTTAAAAATAAGTCAGAAATAGGCTTCAAATATATTATTAAAATTTCACATTTTTGTGGTTTCGTCCTATTTGATTCAAAAATAACTCACAAAAATTGTATAGGCTCAAAAATTAATCATTGCTTGGAGCCTTTTTTGATTTGTTCACGAAATATTCAAATTCAATTACATTTCTCTCAAAATTTTATGGATTTAATAATTTCTTTAACTGTTTGTGTTTTTTACGATTCTTTTTAGAAGGCTTATATTTTTGTCAAAGAAAATTGTATTTTTGACAATAGAATTTTTATGTGTGTTTTATTTTATTCATTTTCTACTCGTAGAATAGGAACGCAAATTTTTATTTTAAAAAATCATTTTTAGGGAGATATTTTTGAAGGTGGAGTAAATCTAAGGTATTTTTTACAGTTTATGGGGATTTGCTAATAAAGACATGGCAATACTGTTTTCCACATGTTTTGGCTCAGTTTTTAACCGGTGACTTTTTTTTGTTGTTTACTAATTTTACCAAAAACATATTTAACTTGCTTTAAAATGTCTGACGAAGAATTTGCAATTTGTCCATTTAATAGCAGTCATCGTATTGTACTCTATCGCATTGCCGGCACACATTGTTAAATGTCGCAAGAGCTATTGTGGACCGCCACTGGAACAATGTATCTATAATGCTACACATTTTGTGCCTCTCGGAACAATGAAAGAACATTTACAACAATGTCGTGATTGTTATCGTTTCAATCAACCAAAATATACTCAAATGGCTGAACAGTCTTTAAGACAGGACTCCGAAGAAGTGTGGAATCTCTTGACAAAGCCCGTACTAGTAATTAGTTTTCTAAACATACTCTGTAAACGCAACAGGAATTAGAGTATAAATCAATTGTAAACAAGCTAGATGCCTTCTATTATATTTATCATTCAGTTTACATTTCACATTAACTTTTGTTATACGCACGTTACCGCGAATACCAAATTTGACCATAAATCGTTACTGTTGTCAAATTTGTGTGTAAATTGTTGTTTCAGGTGAATTGGGTTCCCGCGGTAACGACATCGAATAGACCTATTGTAAATAGACGACCCCTTTTACATTATTTCAATAGGACTGGAATATTATTAAAAACTAAAAATTACATTAATTTTATGGGTGAGTTGAATTCAATTAGTCATGTGATGAAAAACGATCGTTTTCAAATCGAACGTTTTTGGTATTTCATTCCCGATTATTTCGCAATGTTTTTAATTAAAAAAAAAAGACGTCGATCGATATTCCCTATTCAATTAGAATTTTGATTTTTTACCAAATACCCAAATATTTCGGGATTACGAAGCTGTTGAATTCAGGTCTAGAATTAATAATATGGCTAGAATTCAAACTGGTTTACACTTTAATTTCTGTACATAGTGTTTATGGGGAAATATTAAAAATAAGCTGAAAATAACTTATTTTTTCCATAATATTTTGACTATTAATTTGTGTATTTCTTTACTTTAAAAAATATGAATTCTAACAGATTTAAGTTTTTAATAAAAAACATTTAATTTTAGTATACTATATCTACATTTTTACTTTCATTTTCAGCCAGCAAAATTTGGATACTTTTTTTAATTGTTCTTATCATAGTATAATATACATAGTATCATTACTTCCCAGCAAAAATAAAACAAATGCATTCTTCAAGAATACATTTTTAGCGCATATAAAAGAAGCTGTATATGCTGCTTTTCCACATCCAAAAATTGAGTTTAAATGCCTTACAAAATACCTTTAATTTAAAACTATTCTGGAGACTCTTGCTTTTCTAAATCTTCGGGTTCTGATGAGATCTTTAGCCAGATCGAAATAGTTGTATCAACCTAGCTACGAGTAATATGTTTGATTTGCTTTATTTTTGTAAATATACGGAGGTTGAAAACTCGATATAAATTAAAAATAACATCTCGATGTAAATAAAAACATAAAACTAATAAAACAGTAAAAAATATTACTTGAGCCAGAGTAAAACAAAATTTTTTTTTATATAAATACAGTGCACTCGCGATAATATGAACTAATTAAAACCAAGCCAGTTCACTTTTGCAAGATTGTTCATATTTGCGAATGGCATCTAATTTACCTTTAAAAAAATTTTTTCAATAAAAATAAAAGTTTCTTATGTTAAATTTTTTATTTATTGTTAATTGGATTAAAAAAAACAATTAATTTTTGAAAAAGAAACAAAATTTTAAAGTTATTTTGCGAACAAATCTGTGATTTTCTTTTGTTCAATAACCTTTAAAACGGCCCGCTCTCTTAACTGTCTCAATACATTCAAATCTCGTTGATCAACCATTTCACTTTCGGCCCATTCCAATGCCTTATTAAAAATTACGATACACTGATAGAAAAACCGTCATAACCCTAATCTATTTTGATATCAGTTCTATGACAAGTGTCTTCGAGGTCACGGCGGTCATTTGGCCGATATTTTGTTCCATACATAATTGAGCCATACCAATATTATCATAATAAGAAGAAATGACAATAATTTCCTAAATAATGTGTTTTATTCAAAATCAACATCGGCCCTAAAATTTAACCACCCTCTATAATGATTACATGTCATCAATATGAATGTATAAAGTGCTTCTTGCTTTGACAACGAATGTACATCAGTGTGATGTATCTTATGCAAGTTTTAGAAATGCGTCTAAAAACAAAAAATAAGGAATAAAATATTAACATTTTTACTTAAACACAATTTACAAACATTTTAACGTTATTTAGTTTTATTCTTTATTCATACTTTTCCTGCTATTAATGCACAAAATGTGGCATCGAATTGATGCCACTGTAGTCATAGCACGGATGACGCGTAAAATATGACAAAATCATATGATAACGTTCGTCATTAAATTGATGTCACTTATTGCATCATTGATGTCATTTGTAATAACATTGATGTCACAATTCTGATGTTAGGGCATCATCAATATGAAGACGCATTTTTCTATCAGTGTAGCTTCATTGGATTTTATAGTCCTTTTTGGCTCCTCATGTATGTATGTTAGAAATTTTGATTGACAGGTGAATTTAAAAACTAACAGCTAGGGAAATCCCCAAATTATAATGCAATTGAATAAAAATTTAACCACTACCTTGTTGATTTAGATTTAAACACTGCGTAGGTTGATAAAATCCGTTAAAAATACAAAAATAAGCTGTTCATATTTTAAAGCTTTGGCACAAAGTTCATATTTTAGAGTAGTCAATGGAAGAAAAAAATGTTCATATTTTGGGGTGTTCATATTTTCGATAGTGCACTGTAGAACATTTTTGGTTTTCAAAGTTTAGTAACGTCACGATGCTTGTTAGGAAAGGACCCTAGCCATGTGTTTGATTACTAAGAAGACAAGAATGTATCAAAAATAATGATTAATAAGTTTTTTGTTAAAGCACTGCCTATTCTGGAGGCTCTAGCTTTTTTAAAATTTCGGGTTCTGATGAGATCTTTATCCAGATCGAAATACTAGTATCAAACTAGCTAATATGTTTGATTTGCTTTATTTTATAAATTAAAAATAACATAAAAATAATCTCGATGTATATACAAATCAAAAACTTATAAAACTGTAAAAAAATATTACATGAAAATATTACTCAGTACAAAAATGTGAAAAATATAAAAAAGTTAATCAAAATACTCTAACTTTCCTTCTCAAAACATTTTCCTGGTTCCGCGCCTGCTTTAGGCAGAGTAAAAAATTATTTTTTTTTTATATAAATAGAACATTTTTGGTCTTTAAAGCACCATAGCCACGTGTTTGATTACTAAGAAGACAGGAATTCAAAATTGATGATTAATAAGTTTTTTTGTTAAAGCTCTGCCTATTCTGGAGGATCTACCTTTTTTAAAACTCGGGTCCTGATGAGATCTTTAGCCAGATCGAAATACTAGTATCAAACTAGCTAATATATTTGATTTGCTTTATTTTTGTAAATATTCGGAGGTTGAAAGCACGTTATAAATTAAAAATAACATAAAAAATGTCGATGTATAAAAACAAAAAACTAATAAAACTGTAAAAAAAACTGCATTAAAATTAATTGATTTCATCTTTTTTCATATGATACAACTAAAATAATTTTTTTACGATTTTTTTTTTTTTTTTGCTAAACATTAATTTAATGAAATTTTTCATTAGCTCTTTTATTCCTTAATGATTTTTTCAAGTTCTTTAACATTCATTTTTTTTTCTTAAATTTTTGTTATTTTTTTATGTTTAATGGATATATACATATAAACAAACAAATCCTTTTTGAAATATCTCATATACAGTGGGGAGCACTTGTGAGTATTTTTTACACATAAAGATTCAGGCCATTTTTTTCAGTTTTTCAATTTTTAAGATAACGTATTTACTTACGACATTATTGTAAATTGAAATTGAGGTTGTAACAGCAATTTTAAAGTCCCGCAATGCAAAATTTTAAATAATTCAAATTTATTAGCATGTTCAACCGACGATAATGTCGTAAGGAAATAAGTTATCTTAAAATTGAAAAACTGAAAAAGATTTCAAGAGTAGTTTGTTCAGGTGACGTTCCAAGTATTATGAAAAATGTATTTCCAGGAAGGTGAAAAATCGGAGCATTTTGATCAAAAAATACACTTTTCTCGTTAATATAGCTCGAACGTCTGTTGTCAGAGAAAAGTATAATTTAGTTCTAGTGTCAAACATTTTTCGGCCTGAATATTTAGGTGTAAAAAGTACTTACATGTACTCAAAAGTGCTCTCCACTGTAAATACATGATATTTTATCTGACAACATAACAGATAAAATAAAAAATAACCAGAGTCAAGATTTGTTTAAAACATACTTACAACTTATTTATAACCATTAAAATTGTTCTCTTTTTATAGAAAAATAATATATGAATTCCATAATTTATAATCTGCAATCTGAACATCACAATTTATATATTAATAATGTATTATACATATGTTTTATATTAATCGGTTGCAAAATACATGAATTCCTTTTTTTTTTTTAAAGAAAAATAAATGTACACTACACGAACAAATTATAACGTACAACATTTTTAAAATATCTTTTATCCGGCTTTGAAGGCACGTATATGTCAAAGCCTGTAAGCATACGAAACAAAATCAAAATTGGTTGAATATGCGATTAAGAATCAAGCCATGAGGTTTATAGACGATCGTAAATTATTACACGATTGCCAATACGGTTTTCGACAGGGTCGCAATACGAATTTGCTTTTGATGGGTTTAACGGAAACGGTAAGAAAGTGTTTAAATGAAAGAGAAGTTAGTGTTTTGGTTTCAATAGATATATCAAAGGCATTTGACCAGTTAAGACACTCCTTGCTGGTTAAAAACTTAATGTAAACTTTAATTTTTCAAGATCTGCTTGTCGCTTAATATGGTCTTATCTATCTAATCGTAAGCAGTACGTATCTTTAAACGGTAGGAGTTCTTATGTATTGAATATCAAATCGGGGGTACCGCAAGGTTCTGTTGTTGGACCGATCCTATTTTGCGTGTTCTTGAATGACTTGGTCGATATTCTAAGTTATAGTCGTTGTAAACCTTTTTTGTTTGCCGATGATATACAGTTGTTATGGTCAGGGGAACGTCAATTTATGGATGCTCTGGAGGCTTCTATAAATTAAGATTTATCTGTTTTGAATAATTGGATGGTGGGAAATAGCTTAAGTATAAATCCTTCAAAAACTAAAGCTTCAAATCTAGTAGATCTGATATATTTCATCTGAACTTAAACATATGTAATAACATTATTGAGACTGTCAGTAATTTACGTTGTCTTGGTGTTTTGATTGATGACAGACTGTCTTTCGAGTCCCACATTAACAACCTGATTTCTAGAGTTACCTTTATGTTACGGAGGCTTTATCGTCTAAATATGTGGTTGCCTTTATCTGTCAAGCAGTCTATTGCGCATGCTTTGCTTATGTCTCAGGTGAATTATTGTATTGAAGTATTTTCTGGTTGTTCTGAGACTAGTAAAAAAAGAATTAAATACGTTATTCATAGAATTGTTCGTTTTGTCTATGGATTAAGACTTGGAGCCCATGTGTCTTTATATTTGAGGGATTTTCTTAATTTAACATTTGATGATTATCTTAAATTTCGACTATTAATATATTTGTATAAGATAGTTTTTTCCGTGAGCCTGAGAGTGTTTTTCGTTTAATTTCTTTTTTGACTTTTCAAAGAAATCCTCAAATAGAGTATGCACTCATCTCTTACGCAGTTTATGAAAATTCATTTGCTATTAGATCTGGCCGGTTGTGAAATAATTTGCCAAGGAATCTGCGATCATTCCAGTGTTCTGTTGAATCATTTAAACGTAGGCTTCGTGAGTATTTCACTTCTTATTACTCATAATGTCACTTGATAATTGGGTTTTCATTTTAAACTATTTAAGAAGAGTGTGTTTTTTTTAGAGAAGTCGCAGGGATTTTTTAGATTTAAGTATTTCTATTCTCATAGTATTAAATTTTACTTGTAATATAATTTTATTGGCCAATTAGGCATGTTAATACATGTATTACAATTGAATAAATGAAATGAAACATTAACGTAGTTTTTTATCCGTGAGAACTCTGAGCCAACAGTACCGTCTTCTTGCGTTTGTTATTGAGTTTTAGTATAATTAATAATAATAATTATTTCAACATTATAAATTGGGACGTGCAACGAAGTAAAGAACAACAGGAGTTTTTAATTGCAAAAAAAAAAAAATAAATAAAATATCAGCCACTGCAAAAATGTCCAAAAGACTTGAAGTCACATGCATTAGATGCGAATGCAATTACCATCTTGCGTTGTTTTGGCAAAATAAATTGCGATTTGTATCGTTTACAAAATCCCATCGTTAATGCAAGCTTTTAAACCTCAACTAATTTTTTGTTTTATTTAGCTTTAGATATTGAATTTAAAAGGAAATTTATATGTCCACTATTGATGGAAGTGATGTAAACCGCATCGGATGCAAATAAAGTGTAAAGTTAAATTTTCATAGTTAACATCATTATTAATAAATCTTAAAAAATACCACTTAAAATTAAAAAAGCCAGATCAATTTAGATAGATTACAAATCAGTTTTTGTAAAAACCGGTACGGAAACGGTTTTCTAAAAACGAACTCTACTACGACGAAATGGTCCGTGAGTGACGGTCTTTTAACGGATTCGAATCTGTTTCGATGTTTCTTATAATACTTTTTCTGATCCGTATACTGAACCAGAAAACGCCACGTATACGAAATCGGATTCCGTTATGTCGCACAGTAAACGGTACCAAACCGGAACGTTTTGGTTGTTGGGTATTTAATTATATCATTAATTTATTATTAGTAGCGTTCATGCATAGAGCAAGAAGCACTACACTTTAATGAAATAAATTCCAAAAAAGGACATTTTAATAATATATTATTATAACTTACCCTTTGTGTCAAAAAATTAATAAATATTTTGGGTGTACCTCATTGTTTTTTTTGCATTTTTGAAAATTTTATTCAACAAAACTCAAAAACCTAGTGTTTGCTGTCAAGTATTTCATTAAAAACATCTGAAGTATTAAATAAACCAAGTACTGTGGATATCCGTTGGGAATTTTTTTTTTTTTTTTTTGAGCATTTTGATTCTCGGTGATTTTAAGGTTTTTTTTTTATTTTTATACATTTTTACTTTAAAACAAGGTTTTAATAATATTTCATCAATATTATTATATGATTGTAATAACTTTATTATAAAATACTATTTTTTCTGTTGATAATTAACCCATGTTAACCTGGGGTCAAATATGACCCACGTAAGAAAAATGCAGCTTTGTGGCAAAATTTATAAATAATATAAAAAAAAAGGAATAATTCAATTTATATTTATTCTAAAAAATTTTCGTTAACCTTTTCTAGTTATCGAGTAGGTCAATTTAGTAAAAATTAGAACTGAAAACTTTTCCATAATAATAATTTTGAGGGAAAAAAATTACACAATTAAATTAAAAATACGTTTTTCAAAAATACTCCTGAATATGCACAAAAAAATCAATTCAAATATGAATACAAATATCTGAATTTATACTAAATAATTAATTTTAATAAATTTTAAAATGTAAATAAATTACAATTAGAAACATAAACAAAAATTAATTTTATGTCATCTTTGTGATTTTTGACTCTTTAAAATACGAGGGTCAATTGTGACCCCATGAAAACAGAGGTTAACTATGAACACGAACAATTATACGAACAATTATAATAAAGTTATTACAATTATATAAAATAGCACACACAATAACATTGATGAAATATTATAAAAATCTTGATAAAAAAGTCTATACAAATTTAAAAAAAAACGTTGAAATCCGCTAAAATCAAAATGCTCTAACAAAAATTTTTGCCAACGGATATCCGTAATACTTATGTTATTTAATATTTGGAATGTGTTTAATAAAACATTTGACAGCAAGAACTAGTTTTTTGGTTTTTGTTGAATAAAATTTTCAAAAATGTAAAAAAGTAACTTTTAGCTGCACCCCAAATATATGTGCATTTTTTTGACTCCAAGTTAGAAAAAGTTAGCGATTTTCTGGGAAAGTAATATTTTTTATCTGAGTAGTTGTTATTGAACCCAATACAAAAATTATATTACATTTTTAAATTTATACAATTTTTTTTTTTTTTTATATTTGGTAAATTTTTCCAAGGAGGCCTGATATTCAAGGGCGATGCGGGACACATTCCCGTTATATTAGCACTCTAATTTTTTGAATGGTGAATTTTTGTACCCAAACAAATATTTTAAGAGGGGGGCAGCCCCAAAAATCGCAAGTTGAAAATTGAGGACACCCTAATATAATATATATATATATATATATTATTTTTGAAATTTAAAAATTGTATTGTCAAAATTTACTCATTATCTGACATGTGCTGAAAAACTATCGTTTTCAAAATTTTGAATTATTTTTTATTTAAAAAAGTATAAAGGATGTTAATCGATATTTCCAATTCAATCAAATTGAATAAATATTAGAGTTGTCAGTCGATTAAGAATAATTCGATTAATCGATCAAACAAAACCAAACTCCTGTTCGAATAATTTAAAAATGACGATTTTCGAATAACGAATAAATCGATTAATTAACGTCAATTAATCGAACATTTTTTTTTATTACAAAATAAATTAAATGAGAGCTTTTAATTTGATTTATTCTCATAAATTTTTAAAGAAGGATGACGAAAGCGATGATTATGATGAGCTTAGTAATGAATATGACGTTGATAATGGATTTCAATAAAAAATTAATATACAAAATGTTATTAGTAAACTACGGAAATACGTCAAAATTTTTAACAAATCCACCGAAAAACAACAAAAACTGCAGACATATGTTTGTCAACAAGAAGGAAATGAAGTTCGCCTTATTCATGACGTGAAACACAGATGGTCATCATTATCGAAGATGCTGGAAAACTTCATTAGAATTCATAAATGTGTTAATCTTGCACTAATTGATTTTGGCTTAACACCATTTACGGACTTTGAAATAACTGTTTTATCAAACCTTTATAAAATTTTACAACCACTTGATGTTGCTAGCACATCCATAATATAATTAGAGGGAGTAATCAAGTTTTTAATAAATAGTTTAGAAAAAATTAATAATTCTTTTGCAACAGACTTACTAACACGTATTAAAATAAGAATAAATGAGAGAAGTATACAAATTTTAAATACGTTAATAATATTTCTGAATTCTGAAAATTTTCCGAGCAATTAAAGTTTCCTAAAATATTCCCAAAAAAGTGAAACTAAAGAATATGCTAATGAATTGTACTCCAGACTATTTTATATTGAAAGTAATCACAATAATTCAGATAAAAGTATTGAAATAGAAGAAGTTATTAGTAATGAAAATAATAATCAAATAATTCAATTCAGAGTATTAAAAATACAGAAAATAAAAAAGACTTCAGCCATATATCAGACGATATGGTATATTTGGAAAAATCTAAAAAAAAGAACAGAAAAATTAGATAAACTATTTAATGCTCATCTTACTATATCACCTACCAAAACAATTAGCGAAAGAGTGTTTTCAAAATCTAATTCAATAAAAACCAAAACCAAAAATCGTTTAAAAGCTAAAAAATTGAGTCAACTTTTGTTTTTAAAAGATTATTTCTTAAGAACAACCTAGCTATTTTATTTTAAAGTTTTTTTTTTTTTGTTAGTTATGAATTTCTTGCTAATTAAAATATTAACTTTTTTATTTTGAAGTTTTTTTGTATGAATTGTTTATTTTTTTGTTAATAAAATATTTTTTTTATTCGTTATTCTCATCGATTAATCGAATAATTTTTAAAATTTAATCGTTTGATCGAACGAGCGAAAACAATTATTTGAATTATTCGAACAAAGCTGAAAGGCGAATAATTGACAACTCTAATAAATATAATATCAATTCTCCTCATCCTCTTTAACTATTCATTTTTAAAACTTTGATTTTTAACCAACCGATCGGTTTTTTATCACATGCCAGTATTTTGACGAAAATATTAACCTTTAAAAAAAAAATCATAAAAGACACAAAAAAAAACTAAGAAAATTATTACATACAAAAAACTGTTTAAAATTTGAATATTTTTAAAAATAGAATATATTATTGAACAATTATAAAATGACTAAAAAAATATTAATTTTTGAGCCAAAATAATTTTTTTAAATATCTTTTTTGAGTAATTTTGAATAAAAAGAGAATTCGCTTTTGAATGAACCACTTTAATATAAAAATTTTAATATGTAATATATCGCACACCCAGTTCAAAAGTGACTCAACTCAAAATTAAAATTTTTCGGTTTTATATGCTTAAACTATGCACAATATACTTGTTTTTCTATAAAAAAAAATATCACTGTATTTGTTGTTGTTAACTGTTGCTAAAAAACAGTTATGTCTTTCTTTATGTTTCAATTGTATAAAGTTTCAAATATTTTTTTTTCGATTTCTGAAAAATGAAAAATTTTGAGTTGAGTCACTTTTGTACTAGGTGTGCGATATATAAAAAATAAATTCACTCATAGAGGAAACGAAATAAATTTGTTCATTGAATTTTTTACGTTCCCAGCAAAAATAAAACGTATTCATCATTCAAGAATGCATTTCTTAGTGCATATAAAAGAAGTAGTATGTGCTGTATTTCCACTTCCAAAAATCGATTTTGAATGACTTCCGAATCAAAATTAAGTGATTTGATATTATTTTTCATACGATACAATTAAAACTGCTTTTTTATTTTTTTAGCTAAACATTCGCCCATGCCCTGTGTTTCCGTACTTTTTGAATACGAATGAATGTGAAAAACACATGAAATTAAAATTTGGTGATTCATAATCCCCATAAATGTATAAAAATCGAAATAATATTCGAAAAATGTCGAAAAGATATGTTTTTTGTAAAATGCTAAATTTAAACTCATAAAGCAGTTTCATGATTTTTAAAAAATGTTGTAAGCAAAAATAGCTTTTGTTTTACATTCTACTGGAAAGTAAAGCGAAAATTAAAATGGGTATGTGAAAGTCAAAGCGCCAAAAAATCGTATTGATTTTACTTTCATGGGAATGTGAAACATAGGACAGAGGTGATTAATTTAATGAAAAGTTTAATACGCTCATCCATTCAGTGAAATTTTATTGATTATGATTTATATAAATCATTCTTTTAGATATTAACCAGAGTATTAAGTTAGAGATATTACCAGAAGTTTGCTAACGAATAGCTTGTTCCAAAAGAACAATTCCAAGGAGTTAATTAGATCTCTTATTAAAGTTTTGTGATGTAAATTTAAAAGAAAACTATGGGTTTTAAAAACTGCACATTGAAATATCTATCAGTGGACCAAAAATACTTCCAAAAATATTTATACAAAACAGAGCTCGCTAGTTCTCAAAATGCATTATGACCATAAACTCAAAGTTTCCTTTATATTAATTTATATTTATGAAAATAATTATTTGTACTTACCATTAAATGATATGGTTTCTCAGAAGTAAATGAAAATCAACAAAATTTTAAAAAATAAAACCCTTAACATTGTTTTTTTTATTGAAAAATCATATTTGAATACCTTAATTTATAATTTGGCAATCTGAACATCACAAATTATATATATTAAAAATGTGATATCGCACTTGATCAACAAGAGGGTATTAACTCAAAATTTTTAAAATATCACTTTTTTCAAGAAATCAACTAACAACATCAATAAATATCTATTGTACAAATTTCAACGTATTCCGATTACTCTTTCATCTCGAAAACCACTTTTGAGACCATTTTCATGATAATGTAGTAATTACCTTTATTTCAACAAAAAGGTATTATTTCGAGTTAATACAAAAGTTCAAATAGAAATGAGTCGTATATTTTCATAAAAAGATATTATTTTGATTTGAGCCTTTATTTATGTTAAAAATAATCAAACTGTTTTATTTATATTTGGTTGTATTTTGAGTTAATACTGTTTTGTTGATAAAATTTGTTTTATTCTATAAATTTAAATCGATTAAATTTCAAAAAAATGGTATAACTCAAAAAATTGATTTTTTTTTGCAATAAGTGATAAAATTTAAAACAAAAACAATGTATATATATTTTCAAATGGAATTTGCTTATTATGATATGTTTGAATTTTTAAATTCTGTTAAAATGTGGACATAAACAGTTTTTTTAACTCTACTGAAAATTTTAAAATTTTGTGTTAATACCCTCTTGTTGATCAAGTGCGATATATGTTTTACATTAATTTCTAAAAAAAATACATGAATTGCTTTTGGTATTTTTCAAAGAAAAAACAAATATGTTATTTAAAATTAAACTAAAATCAAATAAAATAATTAACAACAAATTTTCGCAAAAAACGTTTTTGATTAATATTAACAATGAATTTAAAAAGATGTGTTTAAAACACAAACAATTTATTTAAAAAACTTTAAATAATCTCTTTTTATAAAAAAAGAGTTTGAATTCCTAACTTTTTGGTTTGCTATCTGAACATCGCGGTTTATATATTACAGATGTACCTTCTGTTTTATAATATTTAAAATACTTTAATTCCTTTTGATTGTTTTCCAATAGAAATATATACATTTTAATTAAAATTTAAAACAAACAAAATTGCATAAACATCCAGCGCAACAAAAGCGAAAGCAACACTTTTCTAGTCTGATTTTAAAGATATAATTACAATTTGATTATACTTTATCTTTCCTTTGTTTTAGTTATGCGTAATGATATTTAATTTGTTTTTTTTATTTTATTTTCTTTAAAAATGCTTTTTTAATACCACAAACCTCTAAAAATTGCTTTAAAGCATGCATTAAACATCGCTTATTAAATGCATTCACAAAAAGTTATTTTTCATCACAAAAAATAAATTTATTATACACATAAAAAAGAACATGCAAAAATCTTTTATACAATTAAATAGCTCGTTTTTAATGAGTGCAAAATAGTCATTTACGAGCATCAACACCTTCTTGCCTATGACAAGCCAATGTTAAAATAAATACGTTTTTCACCTCAATTTGAACGCATTCGCTGTGTGTAAAACAGGTGCTTTTATAGCTTTTTGGTCGTGTTTTTTTTTTTGCTAGTTTGTAAAATGTTTTACGAAATAAGTTTTTTAATATAGTATTTGTAACTTTGATTTTCAAAATTGGATCATTTTGACCCAAACAGGGCAGAAGGGTTAAATAATAAAAATAAAACATCCTTAAAATAAGTTTAAAGATTAATACATAGTAAAAACTCGGGCGAAGACAAGCTAATGTTAAATTTATCGATAAAAACGATGAATTAGATGCAATGTTTGTTTGAAAAATTTTTGCAAGGAAGTTTTTTAACCCCAATGTCTGTAACCTAATAATAAAGATATGTACAGTATCGGACAAAACAAAGTGCAAATCTATAAAAACATACGAATGTTAGAAAAACTAAAAAATATTACTTGAGCCAGAGTACACACTAAAAAAATTTTTTTTATATAAATAGAACATTTTTGGTCTTCAAAGTTTAGTAACGTCATGATGCTTGTTAGGAAAAGACCTAACCACGTGGTTGATTACTAAGAAGACAAGAATGGAGCAAAATTTATTATTAATAGGTTTTTTGTTAAAGTTCTGCCTATTATATAGGCTCTAGCTTTTCTAAAACTTCGGGTTCTGATGAGATCTTTAGCCAGATCGAAATACTAGTATCAACCTAGCTAATATGTTTGATTTGCTTTATTTTTGTAAATATACGGAGGTTGAAAGCTCGTTATAAATTGAAAATAACATAAAATAATCTCGATGTAAATAAAAACAAAAAACTAATATAACTGTAAAAAATTTAAAGTTTTGCTAAATAGATTTACATATACTAATGTGGCACCATTTAGTAATCGTAAATGTCCAATAATTTCAAATGTGGTGTTCGTTTTAGTACACAACTCCTATTTCTCAAAGAGCGTGGCATTTAAAATAAAAATTGTTAATATTTACCTTTTTTGGAAAATTCTTAAATCTAAAGTTTTAAATTCAAATGTGGAACAAAATTGTTCAGTTAAGAAATAAACGCGCAAGTTTAAAAACCACGTTTTCCAAAAAGCATAAAATTTGCATCTTAAAACGAAGTAGTGGACTAAATTCACTCCATCAAAATAACTTATATGTGTTACTTATACTGGCCTACTAAGGCCGAGTTGTTGGGATGTCAGTTAAACTCGGTTTAGTAAAACCGACAACGAATTTTGTCTGCCATTTCCAAGTTTATTAACAAAAAATTTTCGGAACCACTTTATTTTGTTTAGAATTTTGGGCATTATTATAACAAAATAAAATAAACCACATGTCAGAAGTAGTATTCCATACACAAACTTCGTTAATCTAAGTTTAAAGATAATCTACATCCCAAAAACTAGGCCTAAGAAAGAAAGTCATAAGCGCCAAAAATCGAAAATTGAGATAAGGGCAGATTTGGAACCTTGAATGAGTTTCTGAATTTCGATTTAAGTTTAAAAGACCCATTTTCAACTGTAAATGGCTAAAAAAACGTTAAGCAAAATGGTCACATCTACCACTTCTAGCGTGTTTACTAGTCAAAAAAGTCTTATCTGCCACTTACAATGATAAAAAGTCACATTGACCAAAATTGTAGGCTTTTAGGACTTTTTTCCTTAGTATTAATGATTTTTTTTTTTTTTTGAATAGAATGACTTTTCTTCTTGTGTGTGCAATATTACGCTCAAGAAGAGTTCGAAAAAAAACAGTATTTCATTTTTTGGCTTGATAACTGTGCCGCGCAAAACAAAAACTGGGCATTGTTTACTTTTTTTGTATATATTGTTAATTCTTAGGACTATAATGTTGAAAACATAATTTTAAAATATTTTAAGCCAGGACATAGCATTTATGTCTGCTGATGCCTTTCATCACTAAGTTGAAAGTTCATTAAAAAAACAGAAAAAAGTGTATGACATAACAGATTTGAAAAATTGCGTTCAAAGGAGTAATTCGGGAAAGGTTGAAGTGATTGAAATGCAAGTGGAAAACTTTTACGAATGGAAGGACAACTCGTCTCAGTTCCGAGAGTTTATTTAAATGAATTGGTAGAAGTAAAATTTGTAAAAACCAATAGCTTTTTGTTATACAAAACTAAGTTTACAGATACAAATTACACAGACTTAAATTTCATAAAAGCTGCATCAATAAATCTGGAATTTTAAAACCTAATGCCAAAACGATTCCTTGTGGTATATTGATTAAAAGAAAAGAAGACCTTATAAAAAAGCTGTAAGATATTTTGCCCAAAAACAGAATGTAATTTTGGTAATCTCTTCCAGAAATAGCAAGTGAACCGACCTACGACAGCGATTAAATCTTTATTTTTTATTTTAGATTTAGTGACTAATGCTTTATTTATTTTTTTTTACCTTAATGTTTGAATTATGCTTGTTTTTGTTTTCTTTTGTTATGCTTTTATTTATTTATTTATTTACAAAATATTTTACAAAATAAATTCATAAAATATAGGAAAATGGGTGACGGTAACAAGACCATATGCGATCGTATTACAGAAAATACAGTGAATTATTATAGGTCCATTCGTTTACTTTTCCAGTAAAATCCAGTAGATTGGGCAAAATGAAAATTTTACTCTCAGAACTGGCTCTTGCACAAAAATGTAAACGAACGGAAAAATTGCAAAAACTTGCAGGTTAATTCAAACATATGAGCGCTAAAAGCTTAGTGTTGTAAAATATGTGTTATTTAGACTACCCAGTATATATTGTTTTTGGTACTTGATGCATTGCATTTTAATAATCATAAATTCGTAGCAATTGTATTTATTAAATAAACTTTTGTGGAAGATTTTAGACTTGTTTAGTTTGTACATGACTTTTAATTTTGTTTCTAGTTAAATAACATACGAAAATACATGAATACTTGATATTTGATATTCGGTACCCTGAATAATATGCTGTAAGAAGTATTCATATATTCATTAGCTTTAAATCTCTAATATATTAATGTAAATAAAACAATTAACACAGATATTAGAAAACTGATAAATTGTTACTATAATAATTGTAACTGACTACTTTAATGTGTTTCAGGTTGAAAATAATTATTTTTAGTTTTTGCCGCACTTTTAATTCAGCTTTTAATCTTTTAAATGTTTTTATTACTAAATGTATGCTTATTTTTGTTTGTTTACTTAATTTAATCATATGTTTTTGTTTTCTACTGGATTTACTGGCAAAAATTAGTCCAGTAAAAATTTGCAGGTTTTTTGTTGACAACTGTCACTTTACTCTCTTAGTAGATGCTCTCTTTTGCAAATTTATGTGTACGCGAACGCATTTCAGTAAAATCCAGTACAAATTTGTACAAATTTGTGCAAATTTTGGTGTAAACGAATGGACCTTATATTTACATATTTACATTTCAATATTCAAAATATGATTCGAAAATTAATGCATTAAGTATAATGACTAAAATTAAAATACAATTAATTACAAAAATGAGAAAAAAAAACTAATAAAGAATATTTTTTCTGAAAATGAATTTTTTTTTTTTTTTTATTTATAAAATAAACTTATGAAAAATTGACCTAGACATCCTGAATATTGTGTTGTTGTAGACTTTTTTTGATCTTTGTGATGTTATTGGTAGTCACACAGTCTAGTATCTCATCAAGCGATTGTTCTATCCCCGATACCGGGAAAATTTTTAACAAATGAGGAATGTCAAGTATAACATTACAATTGAAACATCTTGGCGGGTCAGTTTTCTCATAGTAGTGTTTCGAGTTAAATACACATTTACCCACCCTTAGGCGGGCTAACATAACACATTCAGACCAGGGGCCGAATTACGGCATTCGTGATCGTAATTTTTCGAACGAAATTAATTTTCTATTTCCGAAAATAAAACATTTTAAACGAAATTTTTTGATCAGGTATGTTGTAGTTCGACCCTTGATTAGAAATAAATAAAAAACTTTGTGTTTTTATTATTAGTATTTTTGTAATTAGTCATAGAAAAAAACTGTTTTTGAACGTTTTCACTCGATCACGAATGCCGTAATTCGGCCCCTGGTCAAATTGCTGTTGTATCTAGATCTGGTTGGAGACGTTCTGTATATCTTGGGTTGCCCTAAACGGATTTGTTATGGCCTTTGGGAAACATGGAGTTTCTGTTATCTGGGGTAAATTTAGTTCCCTTTTAGCACCATAATCAGCTCTTTCGTTGCCCTGAATTCCAATGTGTGAGGGAATCCACAGTATTAAAATCTGTTGAGTTTTCATTCTCCAACTGTAATATATCATCATAAACACCGTTGTGATTTTTAATTATAGCCTGGGTTGCACTTAGGCTATCGGTACAAATTAACGTTTTCCGCCATGCTGGGTGGCAAGAGCAATGGCTGTTCTTATAGCGAACAAATGCAAAGAAATTTTGAATTTATTTGTGCAATTTGGTTTTCGTAAGATTTTTTTGGATATCTATACTAGGCAAAAGAGTCATAAGTCCATTTTATCTACTTTATCATCAAAATTTCCCCTGTTTGATACTATAATAAAATTGAATAAAATAATATATTTTTAAATCATTTTTGAAATTTAAAAAAAAATATTGAATTTAAAGGCGCGAAACATAAAAAACGTAAAAGCTAAATATCTCAAAACTACTAAAATGGAGATGTGACTTTCTTTCTTAGTTGGGCAGTATAACAATCTCATCTTTTAGCCAATTTTAGGTTAGGTTAGGAAGGGTTATGTGCCCAGGGGCACAACTCCACTCGGAGACCAATACGGTCCATTGTGAATCCCTTCAGAGAAAAACGGTAAGAAAGAATAGAAATAGACAGAAAGATAGATTGCAAGATAGATATAAAGAAAGATAGAAAGAATATATACTCCCCAGAAACCAGCTCCTATCGTCCCCTTGCTAATGCCAGTTTAATACCACTAATATAAAAGTCTTAAATCGCTGGCAGTGAACTGAAGACGCTCTCCAAAATTGTTTCACTTATTTTTCCCATATTTAGCACATTCAATACGCATGATTTGAGTGCTATTACTTTAAACAAATCGCAAAAAAAAAATATTTATCGAGAGACCCTAACCAATATCCTCCTGCACAGTGAGATCATGTCCATAAAATACAAAACTTCAAATATTATTTAAAATTCTATTCAATACTTTTTAATGAAACAAAATTTATATTAAAACTATTTTTAAATTTAAAATTACTCAAGCGTATTGTATGATTATTGATATTTAAACGTAAATTATAAACTAACAAATATTTTTAAAAAAACATACAAAATTTAAAATAGTAAACAGTACATATTTATATATATATTTATCATAATTATTAACACTACACCATATCCATTTCTAAATCTGTATCACCATCAGAATCTAAAAATTTACGTTTTTCTTGAGTATTAGCTGTAGCATTAGCCTCACTTAAACTCGTCAGAGGTCGTACTTTGCCCAGATTGACTACTGGACTTTGGGTATATAGATATATGGCAAATGATACAACAGCTATAGCCAAGGCTGTGTTTATATATATTGGTATGGAGAAGAGAAAATAGCATAACACTGCGGTAAACATTAATTCCAAAGCACTGGCAAATGTTTTCAATATAGAATTCATATATTTCAAAAAGAAACTTGTAACTATACCAATAGCAGCATTATTTATAATAATAATTATAACTTTAAAACGGAAAATGGCTGTTAAACTATCCGAAGTAAAGGCAGTGAATAGTTCTCCTTTTACCATTAGTATAACTACATTACAAACAATTGAATCTAAATACATAAAGACATTCTGTACGAATATATTGACTTCAGAGCCTTTGTCCTTTAATAAATATTCATTATATACGCCAGCCAAACAGGAGAATATAGTTTGTGCCAAGATTAATACAGCACTAAGGCTAAATCAAAACCACTCATATTTTTACTACTCATCGAATGGGCTTCCACTTCACGGGGAGTTGCATGACTCTCTTGTGTTGCCGATTTCAATGTATCATCATTTTCAGCATCACTATAGATTCCACTAAAATTTAATTGTTTTAACATACAACCCGCTGTTAGTAGTACTAAAGACAGCCATTGTCGTTGTGTTAGATATTTTTTAAATATTATCTAAAATAAATTAAGGATTTCAAATACCATGATTTATTTAATATGTACTTTATTAACTAAAAAAATTAACTCACTTGAAACAATATTCCCGTAATAACCACCCTCAATTGTAGCAATAAATAATAGGTGGTTGGATCGAAGGTAGATAAATTAACAAAGGCCAAATTATTATATAAACAATATAAAAAAGCTGGCACAAAGTAAAGCATCATAACATTTGAATCTTTGCGAACATCTTTAACTAATGAAGTCAAATTGTTTCTAAAAAAATGTATATATAAAAATTATTATTTAAGTGATGATAAAAATCAATCATGTTTTACTTACTCGCGACAATATAACGCAGCGGAAACAATAAGTTTTAAAACTTCAGTTAACAAAACAACAGTGACAGTATTGTAACTATATGAATTATTCGATTCTTGAGAAGCTGTTACAAAAATACCTGAAAAGAGATAGTTTTCAAAGTTAAATTAAAGTTATTCACAAGGTGTAATAAGGCTTTTTTTTTTTTTTTTTTTTTTTTTAGTTTAAATATTTATTTATCATTTATGTACAAATATAATACAAAATTATTTTGGTCTCAGCGCCATAAAGGCATTATTGAGACAAGTTGGCAAAAAATATATGCATGTACTATTCAAAATTCCAAATTCAGTAATTAATATTAAACAAAACTAAATTTAAAACTATAAAAAATAATCTATTTACTACAAAAGCGTTTCAAGGTTTTCATACAAAAAATCTTTTAGATCTTTTTTAAATATTGATATTCTGTTAATTGTTTTCAAATACACTGGCAAGTTATTATATTCAAAGACTCCAGTATATTATATACGCTGCTTCGTGGTTTCCAATCTGCATAGTGGTAATCTAAGATTTTGATGATTCCTTGTGTTAAACACATTCTGGTTTTGGACGAAGTTAATGGTATGATAACCTATGTTGTGTAAGGATTTAAATACATACATCAGTGCTTGGTACTCGTATAGTGCATGGATCGGAAGAATTGACTTACAAATCTCTTTATAAAGAGGTAATGTTGAAAACGTTATTGGTAAACTGTAAATTGTTTTCAATGCTTTATTTTGCATACTTTGCAAACTTTTTAAAACTGTTGTATTCTTACAACCATATATAATGGCCATATAATTCAAATGGCTTTGAATTAAAGCCTGATATAATAATAATTTGGTTTTTTTTATTAGCTTGTATTTTATTTTGTACAACATACCAATAGCTGGAGCTATCTTAGACTTAATTTCACATATATGTAAATCCCACGAGAGGTTACTCTGTAGTGTTATTCCCAAGTATTTTACAAAATGAGATTCTTCAACCGTTTTACCATCAACAAAGATGCTAAAATTGTTTTCTTCATTTCGAGAATGGGGCTTAAAACGAATTAAATTAAAACGTCTTGCCAGCATTTAAAACTAACTTATTAACACGAGCAAACTCAAATATCAACGAAACGTCACGTTTCATGTTTGTTGTTAGTGCCAAATCGTATTTATATGGATAGAAAAGACTCACATCATCTGCAAACATATACAAGCGACCAGACAGGTTTAAATTCTTTATATCGTTTAAATAAATAGAAAATAGTAGGGGTCCTAAACAGCTACCTTGCGGCACACCGCATTCAATATTTAACAAACTGCTTTTAACATCATTAATCTGAACAAACTGCTTCCTATTTTCAAAATAATTTTTAAACATTTGTAGTTCTCTTCCACTTACACCATAATAAATTAACTTCTGCATCATTATTTTATAATCAACCAGATCAAAAGCTTTCGAGAAATCCAGAAATAGACCTGCAACTCCTTTTAAACCCCGATCCATACCATTACATAGTTATTTGAATGTTGATTAAAAAGACTGGTTGGTTAATCAATGAAATTTTAATTTTTCAGATGTTGATTAATATAATTTTAATTGATATTTAACCGGGCAGCATTGGCCGGTTAAATACTGGTTGGAAGTGTCAAAACATATAAACATGTGAAAGAAAAAAATACATCTAAGTAAAAATAGAAAAAAAGGTTTTCATATTTTATTTTTAAAGTTTCGTGGGAACGATAACAATCAGTTCTTCATCCAGTACAGCATTTTGTCTTCCGCTGTAGTCCATTCCGTTTTTTAACTCAATTCTGTTGTTATTGTTTTACAGGAAGTCCTCAGTTGCTTGGCTAAACTCTAGTTTACATTTAAGTTTCAATAGAACTGTTAATTCTGAGCTCAAAAATAACTTTTCTTTTTGTCGTCGACCCCCGGTTCCTAAGTTATGGGCCTCCAAAGTTTGGATTTAAAGTTATTTGTATCTGCGACATTTTTAATTGTATCGAAACAATAATTTTAAAGCTAATTGAGGCAACTTTCATTTGAGATATAATACTTTCAGATCCATTAACCCATTAAGCGTGATATTATTAAAGTCTGTTTTTAACCAAACTTTTTAGAAAAAACTCCCATTTTCTCGATTTTTGACTTTGGTAAATGTGCAAAATAAGTATTATTTATTAGTTGCTAAGACTTTAAGCTTTAATTTAAGATATTTTTTTCCACTTTAACCCTTCTAACACTGCATATATTAATAGTTATATTCGATATTTAATTTTCTTTATTTTTGCACTTTTGTTGTTATATCTACAACTTTCTCCAGCGAAGCCGGGCTTTGGATATACTGGAGTAGAAAACCCCAAAGCTCGGCCGAAAGCTGGTTACGCAGAAAAACTTATTTATGGATGACTTTTACACAGAAAACCTTTCCTCAGCGAAGCCGGGCTTTGAACATACTGGAGGAGAAAGTCCCTAAGCCCGGACTAAGACTATCTACGAAAAAAAATTTTGTTCAGCAAAGCCACTAACTTATTTATGGATGACTTTTACTCGAATACACTTTAAAGCAGTTTTTTTTCAAGTAATGCAAATTAGCAGCATTACTTTAGTTTTAATAAAAAAAAAATGTAAACCTTATATACGGTATTTTGTAAACTACTGGATACTACCTTAAATGGGTTTAATTGAGAGTCATTTTATACCTATATGCAAAATATTGAAATAACTGCATTTTTTTTAAGTGCCAGTTCAAAAACGAAAAATTATGAGTTGGGCGGCAATGGGTTAATATTAAAAAAAAAAATATACCAAATTAAAGGTCTGTAAAAAGCTTTCTAATGACACCCATTTTGTTTCGCTCAGACAACACATGCCAAAGTTAAAAACATATCCATTAAATGATATATATTCCCCAAACTTTATGGGAATTGACTATATATAACTTAACCAGAGCTGTTAAATTTGGATAACGATTAGTAATCAATTAGATAACATTTTAAAAAGAATGGTATTGATTACATAATTCTCTTTTGAACAATTCCTAATTGTTAATTAATTATGATTATAAATAATCCAAAATAATCAAAATCATTACTTAACAGCTATGAATTTAATCCTCAAACCGGCCAAAGCTTATTTGCAAATGAAATGTATACCAGTTTGAATTTGAATTTTAACGTTTTTTTTCAGACAATTGCAATTAGTACTATAATTAATATGCAATTTTTTATTTAATTATAATAGTGAAAGGCATGGTAGAGAAGAATGAGTGTATTTTCTAAAAATCATAATTACATTACAAATTTTCAATTTTCTGAATCAGACTGCACAGTTTCTTGTATTGAACCTTCGTCAGTTACTCTGTTTTTTGAATAATGTAATATTTGTTATGTTTTCTATTTGTCTATATGAAATGTGCAATCACTGACCAGTTGTTCGGCATGAAAAATAAACAATATGCTATTCTAACGAAAAAATATGTTCTTCTACCAAAAAGTGTTTAGAGCAAATCTCAAAAACTAATACAAAAAAACAGAAAAAGTTTAGGTATAAATTATTGCTCTTAGCAAGATATAACTGCAGTCCAAAAATTATTTTTGTGGTTTTACTTTAAAAGATATGTATGTCGTTTTTCGAATAACGCGAAATTGACCGAAAAAGCACCTAAACTTCAACATATATTGATTAAATTTAAAGGCTTTGCTAATACTACTAACTATAATCTTTCTGCCAAATTTCTTAAAAATCCGTAAATATGTTTTCAAGTTAAGATGATGTCTTTAAAGGTATGCTATTGGAGTCCTGTGTGTCCTTTGACCAAAATTACAGCTTTTTTGGAAAGTTTAAGCTTAAATTTTACTTTGTGTTAAGTATCAGTGGTTTCTAGTAAACATAAATATTTTTTCAAGATTTTTGAAAATTGTTGTCATTTCAAAATTGTTGTCTTTTCAAAAATTCGATTACCTATTTTAAAATTGTGAATGTTATTTTCTTATAAAAATAAATACAACTTTAACAAAGTAAAAACAAACTGTTGATTAAAAACTCTCCTTTAAAATTCAATTTTACATTCCTCAGCAAAAGAAAGAAATGCTACATATTCCCCGACTTGAGCAAGTCCGTTAAATTATCATAAATTTGAAATATTACGTAAGTAAGACGTGTAGCTCGAAAATTGCTGCATTCAAATACAAGATGTTCAGCCGTCTCCACAATGTCACAAATATTGCAAACATTAGACTCCTCAACCCCGATCATATTTTAATATTTCTTGTCATATCTATTATTTGACATTAAGGGATTAAGATTACAATCATGATGATATGGTTTGGATTTAACATTATTTCATATGTTGAAGAAGAACTTTCCTTTGTTACGACTCAATTGATTAAATTTCGTATTCCAATCAGCCCATATTGAGTTTCTTATAAGATCAAGAACATCATTTGCTGAGAACATAATACTAATCGGATGTCCAAAATTAGCAGCACTTTTCGCCATATAATTAACATTTTCATTAAAAGACACACCACATGCCCAGGAACACAAACCAACTTACAAAGTTCAAATGCATTGAGAAGTTTATTGATCTCAGAGATGAGATAATTTTTGTCATCAACACGTCTTATTTTAGAAGCGTCTGTAGCAAGTGACACATAGCCATTACTACAGATCTCTTCCAACTTTGAAGTGTAGACTGCTTTTATAACTTCAATAGGCATATTACGTTTAAAAGAGGTAAAGCAGGTTAATCACAAGTTCACAGTTCAAAGGGCAATCAAATAACATACACTGAGTCTCTAACTTGATAAAATAGATGGTAAAATTTTCTGAGCACAAAAGCATATCTAGATTTAACATGCTGATAGTCAACAACGAGATCGTACAATTGACGATTATAAAAAGCAACTTTAATAAGTTCCTTTGCAGTTAAAAGCACCCCTCTTCCAGAACTGGTAGCTCACCGAAAGAGCAAGTATAACATGAACAGGCGTAGATGGAGTCAAACCTAAACATCTTCTACTCAAAAAATTTCGTTGTTTTCAAATACATTAAATTCAATTAATTTTGTGAAATGTTTATAAAACAAGCATCTTTTACATGCAGCAATCCAGTTCGGTCTTAGCCTTTATAATTTATAATTGAATGTGTAAAATATAAGAAAATATCAAAAACGACAATGCTAATGAATAGTTCTAATATTTAAAAAAAAGGGGCAAAGAATTTTGAGCGTGATACTGCCAAAACACCTGCTTTGAGAAAAATTAATTTTTCTAGTATAATTTTAATTGTAACTTTGCTAATTTGTAACAGAAGGTTTTACGAAAAATAACAGTGGATCGCTTGTACAGTAAAACCCGGTTAAGACGAACTCTGAGGGACCAAAAAAAAATAGTTCGTCTTAAGCGAGGTTCGTATTAAGCAGGGGTTTTTTTAACGATTCATGCATTCACAATTAAAAATTCAATTTAAATTCTTAATTTTTTTTAAAAAAAATCTGTTATATTTTTCTGAATGATTGAATAAACGATTTCATTCGTTATAAGTTTTTCTATTACCAAAATATGATTGCCAGCTTCTTTGGCACACGATTTTGTTCGAATATATTTTTTATGTTTATTAAGCTATTGTGTACCGTTTGTATATTAGATACTTCCTCCTCTATTTCGACTTCTTATCACTTGACAAATTTTCAACATCGGGAGTATTAACAATTTCCAATATTTCTTCATCTGATAAAGTATGTGACGTCAAAACATTAGCATCTATATCTAGAAAGTCATCCACGGATATGGAATTCATATTAGGTATATCCCATTAAACGGATAAAGAGTGTACTAAACATGGTAATTTGTATGAAAACGAGTTTTTGGGAATGCTTAAAACAGTTCGTAATAACCGAGGGTTCGTATTAACCGAGTTCGTATTAAAAGATGTATTTTATATGAAAATTGTTGCCAAAACGTCGGGACTTTTAAATTAGTTCGTATTAACCGGGGTTCGTCTTAACCGAGGGTTCGTCTTAACCGAGTTTCGTTTTAAGCGAGTTTTACTGTTTTTTTTTTTTTTGTACGGTTGTCAATTTCCACTTGGGTATGTTATTCATGATAAAAGATTGTTTTCAAATGTCCACTTACCTTGTCCTATAAATAAAGACATATACAATACAAATTAAGAATGTTAATTTGTAGGAAATAGTTCACGCCAATTAACAGCCATGATGATATTTTAAAACAGAGCTCTTAAAATTTATTTTAAAGATATTTGCACTAAATTTTACTTTTTAATTTTAGAAATTGTTTATAATTTTAAAGTGCAGAAATATGTTTATTGTATTTGTCGCCAAGGTTTATTTGTTTCCAATTTAATTAAACATGGTTTTTTTGCCACTGATATCGTATTTTTTTTTATCAAACAAAGAGAAAAAAACGTTGGTTTCTTTTTTTAATTGAAGATAAACTTTTTGTGTCGTTAAAATATGGTATGATGACTACAAGTGTTGGTGGTGACGACAATGTTTTTAATGGGCGTAATAGACTTTTCATTTGGTGTTTTAAATAAAAGTATTATAACATATTTAAATTATTAAATTTAATAGTTGTAATATTATTTGTTTATATTTATATATTATATAATATATAATGCATTAATTTGTTTATACATTAAATTGATCAGACTTCAATGAAATATTTTCATTCTTTATTTTAATTAATATTCTTTGATAGTTTAATTTATTTGTTAAAAAACTGAATTTTTATTGGTTCTTTTTGTTTATAATTTATTTTTTAATGTCAATTAAATATCTAGAAATTTATTGCTTTTCTGTGATTGTTGCAAAACTAAAATTTGTTATCAGCCAAAACAGCTGTTTTTTTATAAGGGCAACCAAAACTTATCTATATGAGAGATAATCAGAGCACTGACTACAACTACAGCCATATGCGTTTATCTTTAAAACTCAAACGATTTATTAATTTTTCAAAATTAAGCACTAAAGGTACACTACGCAAAATTCTTGTGCAACTTTGCTACTTTTGTACAAAATATTACCTGTGTGTATGCATATTGAAATGTTTTTTCAATATATAGGAAAAATTCAAAAAGACGTTGATTCTTATTGCCCAACCAAGATGTGAAAAATATTTTATAGTGTGTTGGTCAAAAGCTCATTAGTCTTGCCGTAACGGATCAGAGGTTTTGGTTTATGGATGTTGCGTTTAAAAAAAAGGACGTCGCATAAACTCTGAACAATATTATTTACTTTTCGCAAATCCGTTATCATTTGTTTATATGTAAGAGAGAGAGAGCATATTGTATGTAGGTACTATTTTCACACCTTATATGGAGTTACAGTCCATTTACGAAACATATCCGCTGGAGTAACGAACCCTTAATTAAAATACAATTTTCTTTAAAAGTAAAAATGACGTTTGTGATTTTTCGACATCATGCTGATTTTTCTTAAGTGTCGTAATTTGAGAATAGAAAAGAAGTTGGCAAATCTGACGACACAATTAACCAATTACTGCATGAAACTCCAGATAATAATGAAAGTTGTATGCATATTTTGATAGTAAATGGAAAATAAGTGAACACGAATTTCAGCGTTTTGTGATATTTTCACTTCTTACGATATTATTAGCAAAAAACAAAAAGAGTCAAAACTTCGGATCACCTAATAAGCAAATTTATAGCGACTATATAAAATTCACAATATATATTTGTGTTGGAAAGCTTATCATTTTTACTTCATATCTAATTAGTTTCTTAATAACTTTTTATTATTACTGCTTTTAAATTGTAATTGTTAAAAAAAATTTAATATTTTTTTTTTAATTTTTTTGCCACAAAAAGTGTGATATATCTCAAAATTTTCCATTGTTTTGGACATATAAGCTGTTGAATATTACAAATGAGACTGGCTTTAGTCGTTTAATAAAAAGTGTGTCTATGTTACTTTTATCAGGCGCAGCACTCAGTCAAAATTATTCGTTAAGGTACCCTTACACTTTGCAATATTATTGCCAGTATTTTCATTTTGCCCTACACCGTGTAATATGGCACCACTCTTTTGTTCTGTTTGGAGGGATATAAAAATTGCATAATGTGCCGATCCACTATAAAATATTTTTTCATTTCTTGGTTGCGCAAGAATCAAAACCTTTTTGATTTTTTCCAAATATTGTACAACCTCCAATATGACATACACGCTGTTAATATTTTGCACAATAGAAAAAGTTCATAAGAATATTGCGTAGTGTATGGGTAAAGGTACCCTTAACATATGTAACACCATGCATAGAAGGGTTAACTTTTATCTTTACAGACGTTTACAATGAGAGTATGTTCACAATTAGGACCAAAAGGTAAATAAAGTCCGAGAGGGCTTGCATTTAAAATTGCTGCGCGGGCTATTGGCTATTTTTTTACGTTTATTTATACAATTTTTGTATGTGTATGCGTAAAACATGTGTTTTTCTTATTTTTCCAAATTTCTCATTTTCTGCATGGAAATAATTTTTGTTGGTAACAAAGTACAGAAAAAACAATCTACAAGAGAACAAAAAAAAATTTAAGTTATATTATGGCAACTCTACGTCAAGCAAATTTGAGCATCTCTTTATTTCTCTCATATTAAGAGAGTGATAA
>CM037854.1:49890091-50029686 GCA_021234595.1 Delia radicum
TACATTTTTGTCAAACGCGAACTAGCACGAATTTCAAAAAAGCTGAGACCCGTGTTTAATTGATACCCATATTGCCCTATTAAAAACGAAGAGTTACCATCCCATTGCATTTTGTCAAAACGCGAACTAGCACGAATATCAAAAAAAGCTGAGACCCGTATTTAATTAAATCGACTTCTAAGATTAAAATATTTTAATTTGGCATTTTTATTACAAACAACCCCGAACAAAAATTCACAAAACCGGTTTTTTACAGAATATCCTTAAAAAAAGGACATGGATGATCGTCCTTGAACAAATTGTATATACAGTTGGACGCGCCTAAAAAAAAACCTTTCTTATGATACCCACAATGTATATGTTGGTAAGGAAACAGATTCTTAAATTAACAAAACATGCAAAAATGGACCCTTTTTCAAAATGGTCCAGCTCACGAGAGGGTCAAAGCTAGAGCCGAAATATTTTAGATGTCATCATAAAAAATACCAATGTCCATTTTGAGGGGGGTACACCTTGCACGAATTTCGCTTCCATAATACTTGAGTCGCTCTAATGTACATATAAAGGGTCCGCCATCTAACGTTCTTTTTCAACTAGTGCTTATTTCATGAATGGTAACACTTAGCTCATGACTGATTTGACAGATAATTAGTTTTATCCTTCCGCTGAAGGAATATGTTCGTTCGTATGTTCGTTATCTTGTGAAAAAAGTGAAAGAAACTGGCATCCTCATCGATAAACCAAAGCGTGTGAAAAGCCAAAAACAGTGCGTACACCCGAGAATATTGCTGCTGCGTCAGAAAGTGTGCGTGAAGCGCCATCAACATCAATTCACCGTCGTTCTCAACAATTGATCATTTCGGAGACATCATTGAAACGAATTTTGCATAAAGACCTTGGTATGACGCCTTACAAAGTCCAATTGGTTCAGGAGTTCAAAAAAAAGAAGTTATTTGGCGGACCCCTTTATTTGAATTATACTAAATTCAAATTTTTTTTAAATATTTCTAAGTTTAAATAATATTTCCACTAGTGAAATTAAAACAATTTCTTAATGAAGCATGCGGTTATATGTATATCTGCAAAGTTAGGTTGAAAAATGTCCAACGGATACATGTCCGTTTTACCTATTTCTTTCGGTTTTCGAGATATGAGCCATTACCATATAAAATATTGATGACATTTTTCTATGAAATGAAAAAAAAGTAATGAAAAATTCTTCATAAACATTTATGACAAGTTTCATCATAGTTATGAAAACTTCATATATATGACAATGTTTCACAGATTTTTGTCCAATGTTACAGTTTCTTGAATATGATGAACTTTTTCCCTGAGTGTAGCTTAGTTTAGTGTATCAAATTCATAATTTCACTTATAAAAATCTGTAAGTAGAATATACAGAAAATGGCGCTTAAAACAAAGGTAAATGTCGTTAAAAGTCGTGAAAGGTATTTACAGGTTAAACTACTAATGCAGTAAAAATAACCAACAAAGTCGTTAATATAACTACAAAAATTTTGAACAACTGAAAAATTGGTAAAATTCACTGTTTTTAAAAGGTATTTTAATAAATATGTATTTAGTTTTCTTTCGATTACAACAACAATTTTAATTCGTACATCCGTTACTGCACGCTCATAAAAAGTTAGTACAAAAGTCTGTTTAAACGGTTTCTAATAGATTTGAACAATTTTTTTCCGTTGTTATCGTTTAAGTCAATTATTTAGCTAAAGTTAGTAGTTATCTCATTTATCCACAAGAACAAATGGTATTCGTTTTTAAACAAATTTTGTATGCTAGTATTTAGTAGTTCGTGATTCTCAAATTTACAATTTTGCCAATTAATTTAAACCGAATTTTCAAACCATAATTTTTTTAGTAAGAAATTCGTTACTGCGTACCTATTAATTAGGAAATTTTATCCACCTATACTCTCAGTAATAAATATGGACCAGCCTCTGGTTAGGTCCGGTAAGTCCAAAAACCAAGATTTTAAACGAAATTTTATTATAAATTTGAGAGAAAAATTCTGTTGATTTTGGTGAATTCTTAGCTAATTTACTAATTATGTGCTTTAACTATGTGCTTTAAATCGAAAATGGTAAAATTGTTCATAAAGGTTTTAAATCGCCTTTCGAAATGATAAAGAAAAAGTTTGATAGTCTTAAATATTTTTTACAGAATTTTGATAAAAAAAAATCATAAATTTGTTTTGCAACAATCAAAGTTCTAAAAGCTTTTCGGAACATAAATAGCATAGTCTTTAAAAATGTCAAAAAATCACTTCAAAATGTGTTTATGACAAATTTAAATAGATGACATTTTGTGTAACAAAACTCCGTGAAAATTTCTTTGAATTTTAGATTTATAGAAGTTTAAATATTTTAATGAGAAATAAAAAAAATTTCAGAAAGACGAACAAAAAATTTCGAAATTGTAATTTAAATGACCGGGAAACGGTAAAAGCATTAAAGGTTTGAAAAAAACACTTGAAAAACAACAAGGTAAACAAATATAAAATATATGCATATTACAACGGATTATATCTTTTTTTGGCACTCAACAAAAACTCTTGCTACCCCTGGCCTAGTTAGTTAAAATGTTTACCTATTTATAGTTTGCAAATAAAAATTAGAAAATTGTATTATATCTCAAATGCAAAAAACACATTTGTAACAATTCCAGTACCGTTTGGAAATTAGACTTCATATTTTAGTTGTAATCGAGGACATCTTTAGGACTCTATATATGTACCCAACAAAAACATACATACTAAGTAATTAAACGTGTAAGCAGCGCATAAAGGTTCTACTATTTACGGGACTGTTTACTCGCTTAATTACTTTTGTTCGCGATGTCGTAAAATTCATGGATGGCCATTACCCTCTCGCTTACTAAAAAGTGAGAATAATGAGTTACCTAATTGGTTACTCATAGTGGAAGAATAAGTTTAAGATATGGAATAAGCGTTTACTCACAATAATAGAATACATAGGATTAACAAAACAAGTGGTTACAGTAAAGGTAATTTTTTTTCCAAGTAATATTGTATTAATTTGTTTTAAACATTTTTACAAGTACGAGCTAAAATTATTTTCATGTTTTTTCAAGATTTCTTAAAAAAATAACTTAAAGGTAACCACTGTAACTCCTTGGTAACCACTCATTCTATGATTATGAGTAACCACTTATTTCTTTACTATGAGTAACCAATCAGGTAACACATTATTCAACACACATGAGTTTTGGGACATCTCAAACAAAAGTAATTAAGAGATTAAATAGCCTGGTAACTAGTGAATTCCTTTGTGCGCTAATTATACGCTTAATTACTTGGTAATGTCTGTTTTTGCTGGGTCATTCTTATGACAAATACAGCAATAGCCTTTTTAATTAAATTTGTTGTCATTTTAACAGCCATTTTTAGTAATTTTTACCTGTGGGCGCTGTGGTGGAATGGTTAGCGCGTTGGACTATTACACAGATGGTCCCGGGTTCGATTCCCGGTGACGACAACATCAATTTAGAAAAATAATATGTATGAGTTTTCTATCACTTATATGTATCGCTGCGCCTACCTTCGGTGTTCCCATAGCACTTAACCCCAACGAAGTAAAATAATGAATCAGGGCTATGAAACAAAAAGCTTAAATAAATTTCGCCAACTCTACATTAGGTGGCGAGCAACAACTGTTTTAAGACTTATCTACTCGCGCAATTACAGTGTTGCCATGTTTGAAGCCCTTCATCTTTCACCACTTTTCATCTCTCCACTATCCCCTTTCTAAAGAAAGCAACACATTAATTAATTGGAAGAATTTCCAGAGTGTTGCTTCTCTTTAACAAAAAAAAAAAAAAAATGTTTACCTTAATAATTCCCTGAGTGACTTTGGCCCACATCGCCTAAAGTAGGCGACAAAAAAAAATGTGGTAGAAGAAATTAGTGCTTATTTTGCGTCCTAAACCCATGATATAATTTAATATAAAATAGGCCGGTTAGTCTCTTTTTCTTTTTTCCTTCCCCAACCAATCCCCCCTATCCCTGTATCCGCGCTTAGTTTCGACTACATGAATAGGTCTATAAAATATTGTTTATTCTTTGAACTTACCAAACACCAATATGTTAAATATTGCAACTTCTTCTCGACTGTATCGGGCACCATTTTTCGGACTTCGGCATTTTTTGATTTATAACTTCTTTGCGTTTCAAACTTATGAAAATAAAGCGCATAAACAAATTGGCCCAACGCCAATACATGTATGATTGTAACAAATATTCGCGATTTATATAATTCCACTTTTGTCATTTTGTTTTTATTTCTTTTTAAAAAGTACTGTAGTAAAGTACGGTTTACTTAAACGACTAGTCGTTAATTGGATTTCTGTTTTAAGATCTTGAATAAAAAATTGTAATAAATTTTTTTTATTATTGTTTCGTTAATTGATCAAGATATAATCAAATGTATGATACTGGAATGTCGAAGATACAAATAAATACACACATGTTGAGTGTTATATTTCTATACTTCTTCTTCTTCTTTTTAAATAAATATAATAAATTAAACGATTTAAACTGAAAAAAATTAAGTATTAAATGCATTTACACAAATTTATTAAAGATGTTATGAAAATTCGGTCAATACTCGGTATGAGGCATATTTTTGTTCACAGAGTTAATCGGTTAAACGAAAAAGCAAAAACATCTGTATATTTGGTTTAGAAAATGAAAAAAAAAAATTTGATTACCACAAATTATCTTTCAAACTGTCCTATTCGTAATTTGCCCCGCTTTAGGATTACAAGTCAAATCAAAAAACACATTCTTTTTGAAATTTATTTTAACTTGAATAAACGTTGTGGTGTAATGGTTAGCGCGTTCGACTCTTACACGGATGGTGCCGGGTTCGTTTCCCGGTGACGACAACATCAATTTAGAAGAATAATATGTATGAGTTTTCTATCACTTATATGTATCGCTACATCCACCTTCGGTGTTCCCATAGCACTTAACCCCACCGAAGTAAAATAATGAATCAGGGCTATGAAACAAAAAGCTTCAATAAATTCGCCTACTCTACATCAGGTAGCGAGCAACAACTGTTCTAAGACTTATCATCTCGCGCAATTACAGTGTTGTCATGTTTGAAGCCCTTCATCTTTCACCACCTTTCATCTCTCCACTATCCCCTTTCCAAAGAAAGCAACACATTAATTTAATAGGAATAATTTCCTGAGTGTTACTTCTCTTTATAAAAAAAAAAAAAGTGCATTTATAATAATTAAATGTGTTGTAGGGTGGGTCCCTGTTCGGATTTCATTCTTGCCAAAGGAAATCATCAGGGGACAATGTTCTTTGAATTTCTAGAGATATTTGTTAGTTTAAAACAAACTGAATGAGAATTTCTTGTTTCGCTATTAAACATTTAAAATATCTATGAAAAAACAACAATAAATTATAATTACAATTTGCTAGAAATCTTTGGCTAGAAATCTGAAATTTTCAATATGTATTAATTCGTATATTACCTTACTATAACAAAAAAATAGGGTGAAATAAGGGCTAAAAGGGGAAAAAAGTTTCTCCTTGGCGGCATTGCTAAACCGCTTAAGCCAGGAATTTGAAATTTGGTACGTGGGTTCCTATTTAGGAGTAGACATCTATATAGAAGGAATTTTTAGACATTACTACGGGGAGGGGCAACAAATGGAAAAGTCTCCCCCTTGACGGTCTGGCCAAACCACTAAAGAAGAACTTCAAATTTGGTATAAGAGTACCTTATGACGTGTAGACATCTGTATAGACGGGACTTTTGAAAATTCTTATGGTAAGGGCAGAAAGAGGAAAAGTCTGCAAACCAGAAAAGTGGAAAACTAGAAATTTGGTGTGTGGGTTCCTTACCACTAGAGACATCTGTATAGATAGATTGGATAGAAATTTTAAATTTAAAATATATTTCCTTTCAATAATGATAAATCAATGATATGATACTTTTTGTAACTTGGCAAAAATGTGAGTTAAAATGAGGAAAACTCTCCTGGGAGGCCTGACCAAACCAGTAAAGCAAGGAACTTGAAATTTGGTATATGGGTTCCTAATCACGAGTAGACTGAATAGAGTGTGCTTTTGGAAATACTTTTTACGGATATCTAAAAGTGATCAATTTAAACATATGTTCCTTGTAATATGTCCTAAATCACTGTTAAATATGTTGTAGTTTAATTTAACTGAAAATGTTATCTAACATGATAAATGATAAACCACTTAAAATTATTTAATGATAAATCACTTAAAATCAGATTTACTTACTTTTAATTTAAATCAAATGTTTCTTGTGATTTATTTTTAAATATTGTTTAAATTACTAACAAATCAATAAGAACAAATGAATAGTAAGTTAAAAATAAATGTTCAAATTTTAACTACAGATTAGTAAAATTTAAAGTTATGTTCAGTTATTTGAAATTATTTCAGTTTTTTCTTTGTTTTTTTGTTCAAAACACACACTACATGTGTAAAATTTTTAAATTTCTTGTAATTTGAATTGAAATAATTTGGTATATAAACAAACCATTTTAATAAAAAAGCAGGCATGAATTTTTTCAATAAAATTTTTTTTAATATAATTTATAATAACTGTAACTTAATCAAACGACAATATTCCGTCTTTGTGGTTAAATTCGTATGAAACTTTAAATTAATGAAAATAATAACTGAAACTAAAAAAACTGTAAATGGTAGTAAATTATTTTGAACAAATGTATTAAAAAGTTGAAAAAATATTTATTTGAAAAATAAATGCATGTTTCTTTATTTTTAACTCAACTAAAAACTTTTTTATTAAATAGTAAACTAACCGACGAAAAAAGTTACGATATAGGTATATATAGTCATATATATAATTGCATATCACATGAATATATCAGGGGATCCGAAACATGGCATACATAACCTTACCTCAAGAGATGCCATGGGATCTCATTTAATATAATTTGATTCGAAAAGTGGTTCTATCTAATTTGATCAAGATATATATAATTTGATACAATTGTATATAATAGTCTAATAGTCAAAGTAAATTATCATATAAAAATTATAATTTTTCTGTTAATTTAGAGAAAAATGTGTCATGATCTCAAACCGAACAAATAAAATCTCACACATAAACTTATAGATCAACGATAAAATTCACTATTAATTGTATATAATTTCATAAAATTCTTTGCAAATCCGCGCTACAATTTAGTTCCACACTCTAACTACAGTGGAGCACGGTCATAACGAACTCGTAGGGACCAGACCATTTTGTTCGTTACAAGCGATGGTCGGTATAAGAGTTGTAAACATTTAAAAAAAATTTATAAAATTTCAGGTTTTTGTTTTAAATTCTCTTAATTTTTTAATTTTGATTGTAATATTTAAAAATTCTCCATTAAATTGCGTTTAATACAGTTTTTAACTCTTTTTAGTGAAGTTTTAAGTCAAAAGCTTAAATTTTCAAAATTTGCAGCACATTTTTCATAAAAAAAAAATTTGATTTTCAATGTGTTCGTTATAAGCGTTAAAAATTTTTATGAAAATTCGTAAAAGGGTCCAAAAAATTAGTTCGTTATATAAAAAATTTTGCTATAAATGGTGTTCGTTATAACCGTACTACTTTTTTAGGAAATATGTATGTGTGACCAGAAAAATCGTTCGCTATAAAAAAAGCGATAAATAATAAAAAAAATTAAATATAAATCAATTAATTGTAAAATTAGACGTGAATTAATTTTGACTTATACACTGAGTTTCATAGCTATAACGTCATTTGGTTTTTCAATTATTTCTTAAAAACTTGAACCGGTCGCTTAAGTATCTTCAGAAGATGAAATCATCTCTGCCTTAGCTTTAAATTGATGCAACATAGAAAGTTGTTGTTGTAGTTTTTCGTTCAATTATTTAGTCATAAAGTTTTTATAATTAATTAAATCTGCAGTTTAAGAAAATTTTTACAATTTATAGAAAATTTTTAATAAATTAAACCAAATTTAAGTCGAGACTTGATTTGTTTTTTAACAATCTTATTAGATTGAAGACAAATAATTTTGATAAAAAAAAAGTTAATTTCACGAGATAAATATCGCATATTATGTGCTTTTCAGCCAAATCCAATTCGGTTATAAAGCTTTTTACCTTTGGACTTTTAATTGCTTGTTTTAAGATTTTCTGACTATAAATGTTTTTTTTTTTTTACTTATAAAATATTATTTATTCTACTAACTTTTAACTTTTTGAAAAAGTGTAGCTTTTCTAAGTTTTTACTTTTTTACAATTTTCTTTGCCTTTAAATACATTAAATATTGTTTTTTTTTTTTGCTTCTGTGATAATTATATTTAAAAGCGATAGTTTTTTTTTGTGAATATCTACCTTATACAAAAGTAACCGAACTTTTTTTACATTTTAAGGCATATAGAATTGAAGCCACATTTTATTGAAAGTATGTTTTCGCTCTTTAAAGGTTGAAAAATGTAAAAATCACCCCTGTTGCGGCTTTTAAATCAGAGCGAAAGTGAAAATTTTAGAATTTTTCGGTGTTTTTGCGATTAAATCAGAACGTTTTTCCCTATTTTTTATTCGTTTTAATTCGTGTAAAAAAGCCTGGTCGAAAGTAAAACGAATGCCCTTTTTTCTAATAAATTACAATTTAGGGTCAAAAATGGTGCTTAATATTAAAAATTTAGAACTTTTTTTTACTTATTTCTGATTTTATTGTATTTTTGCCTGTATTGTTTATACTCTAAAAAACTGTTTTAAAAAAACATTTTTTTTTTTTTGATATTCTAGGAAACACTCAAACAAATTGACAACAATGTTAGAAGCATTTCTTAAAAGCATTTTACTTTCCATATGTTTTTTATTTTCCATAAAACCATATGTTTTTGGCACTTCGATAATAATTTCGAAAAAAATTCGAGTTTTCGAAAGCTTTTAGGATTTGAGAACACCAAATTTAAATTTTGTGTGATTTCACAAATTCGTTCTAATTGCAAAACGTTCTAAAGTATATTTGTTTTACAAATTTTGACCGATTGGTACATTGCAACTACATATATAATTTTACAAATTTTCAGAAATGTAGTCGTTTTTAAATTTTGTTATAAAATTTAACATTTTTCTCTTAAAATTATTCACTGAAATAAAAATGTTTTATCATGGTTGCCATATAAAAGTTTTTAAAAATGTTTTTTTTTTTTTAATTCTCAAAATTTGTCTTTTAAATATTAAAATCTTGAACCGTTTGAGAGCAACAACTTGTCAAATTTAAAACAAAATATGTCTAAAAAATATAGAAAAAAAAATTATAATACATATAACCCAATGGACCAAAACCCTTTAGAAAAATATTATATTAAGCTTGCAAGCATAAGCGTTAAGCTTTAAAAAGACTTTAGAAAGTATTGAAAAACGCTTTAATTTTATTGTAGAAAAATCAAAACGGAACCCTCGTGATAATATTACTGAAATAATATTTAAATAAGCTTATGCCGCTAATTTTAGAATAAGCTTATGTCAACAATTGTAGAATTAGCTTATGCCTACTTTTGTAAATTTTTTTATTATCGCCCCGATTTTCAGAAATTTTTGTGACTGTCTTACATTTTTGTGACTCTTACCTAGAATTTTTTTTTTTCAAGGTAAGATAGTCAGACAAATTTAGGACAATTACAAAAATGTGTAAGAATCGGGCCTTATGTTTGAATATAAGAAATTCACAATTTATTTAATTTTTTTTATTAAGAAATTTTTATTTAAGTTTTTGGAATTGAAAAACACTTAAAAAATAATTTTAAAAAAATCAATTCATTAAAAATTCAATTTTTTACTTATTGTTTTCACTTATTGTTATTATTTTTTATTTATCAAATTATGACAACCGCACTATCTTCGATCAAAATTGACAATGACAATGCAAAGTAATCAACGATGTACATACAGAATTTAACGGGACTTTGCTGCAGCGACATGTTGTCAGCACGTTGTAAAGAATACTACTTTCTCAAACACGGTTGAAAAAGGCTTTAGTATTTTTTTTTAAAAAAGCTTATTCTAAAGTACTGTTATACTTTACTTATTTTGTGGTCCATTGGGAAGTTTCATAATTTGTTTTTGTATTGAAATACCCATATACATACATATGTATGTATTTTATTAAAGCCGGTCTTATAAGTGTGGGTGTTTAGAAAAAAATTTCAAAATATAAACAAATACTTTTAATTTGCCTATAGCATCATTTTTTATGAACACGTTATCTCATTTCTCAAAATTCTATAGGTATATAGTATAGAATTAATCAAACAAACTACAGTCATTTTATTCAACAATTTTGTTGTATTGGTAAAAAAAAAAAAAAAACATTTTTAAATCATGAAAAAAAGATAATAAAAAGAAAATTATTCAAGCATAACATCAAAATTGACACAATTTCCACACTATTACAGATCGTAATTATAACAAAGTTTTCAAGTTGAAAATACTCATATGACAGCACAAAAAATTAAATCAATATTTGTCACATATAATTGAGAAAAAGTTAAAAAAAAAAATCACCTATTTTAAACCGAAAAAATATGTATGTATGTGTAAGAAGAAGTACAGAAGACAATATGTAACACTTTTAAATTTAAATATAGAATTATTCAAGTGTGTGCTGTATGTAGTTTGTTATCCTTTACATGAAAAACAAAAAATATCCTTTAAAAATAACCTCTGGTTCGTTTTATTGTTTGTACACTTGTTTCAATGTTTATTTTCAATATTTTATGAGCTTATTTGTTTCACAGATTTTAATACGTTATTTGATCGATTTGACCGCAACAACCGTACGATTTTAACTTTAAAGTACTACTGCGGCATACGAGTATGATGGAATTTTGTAAGCTTAACAAAATGTTGATTGTACACTCAAAATATTCTACGCAAAAAAGATACATTTAGCATTAAACGAGTGTATAGTATAAGCAGAGTATTAATAAATGAATTCTTTTTTGAAATTTATTTCTTAAATACAGTGGTGTTCAAAACATTTGCAACTGAAATCATGGTTTAGGTAATTATAATTTTTTTGATCAAAAAGATTTGTGGTATAAGTTTTTGTTGTTTTTTTTTTTTTTTGTTAAATTCAGTTATAGCATATTATTTTACAAATACAAAAAAATTATTCATAACTCCTCAAAAATAAAAAAAAGTAATTTTAACAAAATAAGTCGATAGTGCAGTATTCAAAACATTTGCAACTCTTAAAGTAATTAACAGGAAATACAAATAATGTTTTTAATGCTCAGTATTTTGTAGCGTATCCATTGTTTTTTTTAACTTCTGAACACCTCTTAGGCATTGAGGCAATGAGCTTTTTAATATAATCGTCAGAAATTTCATTCCACTGCTTCTCCAACTCGACGAAAAGTTCATCACCATTTCGGAATACTTTATTGCCGATATTCCGTTTTACAATCATCCACATGTTCTCAATCGGGTTGAGATCGGTAGATTGAGCCGGCCACGACATGATATTAATTTCATTTACCTGCAGCCAAACTTTTACAACCCCCGCTGTGTGTTTTGGGTCGTTATCGTGCTGGAAGGTCAATGAGAGTGGCATTTCCCATTCAGCATACGGAAACATAACTGCACTCAAAAGATATCTATAGATTGTGGCCGTCATTGTGCTAGTAATGCGGTGAATTAGGTCAATCCCATTTGCTGAAAAACACCCCCACACCATAATGTTTCCACCTCCGTGCTTCACTGTGGCGGTTGTGTATCTGGGATTAAACTTTTCGCCTCGTGGTCTTCGAACATTTGCTCTTCCATCTGATCCCCGGAGGTTGAAGTTAGACTCATCTGACCACAATACATTTTCCATTGCTGTTGAGTCCAGTTCAAATGGGTGCGTGCAAAGTCAAGCCGAGCTTTTCGATTTTTTTTCCGGCACAAACGGGTTTTTTGTACATATATAACTTCTAAGACCATACTCTCGGGCTCTTCTTTTAATGGTGGGAAGACTGGTATCTATTAAAAGTTCAGTTTTAGCTTCTCTGGGAACTGCTTTGGGATATTTCGTAAAAAAATCTTGATTTTCCCATCTTCTCTTACAGTTGTAATACGGGGTCTTCCACCTTTATGAGTTGTTTGGATGTTACCACTATTAACAATGCGGCAAATCGTTGATTTTGGAACGGAGTACTTTATAGAAATTTCTTTTTGGGAAAGTCCATTTTGAAAATCATTTAAAACTTTTGATTTAGAATCAGAATTGTATTTATTTCCTACCATTTTTTACAAAAAGTATTCTTACGATGTTTATGCTTCCAACATCTTATTACAACTATTAAAAAACAATAATTATAATAAATTTGTTTAAGAAATGTAACGGCCTGAATCTCAAATTAAAAAGGAATGCGATTACCGTTATAATCTAGCATTTGTTAATATAAATTGTTTCGTTTAGAGTAAGAATAATGAGAGTTGCAAATGTTTTAAACACATGCATTTTGAATACATATATTATTATTAATTTTTTTGTTCTTTTAATTTTTTTTATTTGTTTAACTTGAACTAAGTGTGATTTGAAGAAAATAAATCAATGAAAACAACAAATGCGATCTCAGTTCCAAATGTTTTGACCACTACTGTATATGTTACTGAGATCATTTTTTCATAAGACTTACCTACTTCGTATTAAAATTGGGACTTTGCAATAATCCTTCAAACTAGCGGAGAAATACACTGAATCAAAAGTCGTAAGTGAAACCAACATAAAATTTTTGTTAACTTCTGACAAATTTTATTGTTAAAACAACTATTATTTTATTCAAATTAATGTGAATTTTTTTAAAATCTAGTTTTAGTGTGTGGCGTCATTAGCATGTGAAATAAATTTATAAAAGTTGTAAAAATTATAAAAATTAATTATGTTAAACGGGTTTTTACAAAAGAATTGTGAATTATTAAACTCAGTGAATTATAGTGGATAGTTAAATGTGTGTTTATTAAATATTTTTATACTGGTTATTTGAAATTTGTGATGGGCGCATGAGCAGAATTTTGCGTGATTCACGTGCATTCCGCGTAATTTGTGAGTATTTGAATATTCTTCGTGAGTAAAATTCATCATATAAATATTATCTTTAATTTTATCGCTGATTTAATGTTTTTGCGTTTTTAAAATACAAAATAAATGATAAAATTACATACTTAGAGCAATTTTAAGTTAAACATTCATAGTTTACCCTAATTTTTACATTTTGTTGTTTACCGGTAAGATTTTGTTTTGTGAATTTGTGTGAGTAAAATCTGAATTTACTCACGTTAGCGTGAGTGAGTGTGAGTGGTAAAACATGCTCGTAAATGATTAAGCATGAGTAGAATTTTTATCTTGTGAGCGTGATTGAGTGTGAGACAAATTCACTCACGTTCCCATCCCTACTTAAAATACATTAAATTTAAATGTTTTTGTCTTTTCTGATGACAACTGTTAACTCCAATAATATTATGTTTTAGTTTTACTTTACTAGGTTTAAAAATTGTTAAATTCCGCATAACAAAAACTAATTATTCTGTTGTTTGTTTCATAAATCTTCAAATTTAAATAAAATCCAATGATGATTGAATTCCCAAATTTAAAATCGATTTAGTAAAACTCGATTGAATTCCCATTTGTGAATTCAGTGATTAAATAAATCGAATGATAGCAAATTGTTGAATTCCCTAGAAATAAAATCGAATGAGACCAAATAAAAGTTATAACTGTTACGTCCCAGAAATAAATTTTCCAAAAATGGAATTTTTACATTTTTTGCTGACATGTCTACATTTAAATTGGGATTGGAAGAGGCTTACCCAATAAATTAGGTATATGTTGGAGTATCTTCAACCGCTTCCGATACTTAATTGCAGAAGTGAAAATGTTGAAACAGTGGGTTAAAGTCAACATTTACTTTAAAAATGTGACAATTTTAGGAGCATCTGGGGGAAAAGTATATTCAAATCAAAGATTTTTTTTAACACAACTCGCTTTTACACGAAAAAGCCTTTCAGAATAGTATGCATACTTTATATGTTATGAAAGAAAATATTTATCTGCAGGCAAAAGACTGTTGCTGCTTTTTGGAGAAAAAATCGCAAAAATTTATAACATTTTTAATTATTAGTTTAGTTTTGAGTGAAATAAATAACAAATAATACTTTAAACAAAAAAACTGGCCTAAATTCCCGCTATTCGCAATAAAACCAAAATCGCACCAAATTTAGAATTTCACATTTTTAAATTGTAATATCTCTAGAACTATAGGAGATAACCCCCACAAGTAAGCATGTTTTTTATCTCTACTAGATGATTACAAATATGTTAATTCTTTGAAAATTGAATGAGAAACAAAAAATGGCGAGCACTTAAAAATGTTTGTGAAAAAGTGTCCAACTTTGGTGGGTCATATTGACATGTACGTGGGGGGGGGGGGGGGCTGAGAGTTTCAACATCAAAACTTAAACTCGATTTTACGTCATTTATGCCTGTTCAAGATTTCATTTCAAACGGACCACTAAGTAAGAAATTATCGAATTAATTCCAAAAATTATGTGATGTACCCCAACGTGGGTCGTTCCAAAACCAACGTTGATAGTCCTTAGCTTGACACCTTCCGATTTGCATTACACTTGGTATATGTAACCTCCTAATTAATATGATCTCTTTTTTTTATCTTATTAATTAATAATCATATAATTACAAATTATATATTATTACCCTAGCCGAGCACTAGCTACTATGGCCTTCGGCGCGTTGTAGCGAAAACAGACCAGTGCCTCTAGTGGGAATCGAACCCACGACCCCCGCACAGATAAGCCAGCACGCTACCAACTAGCCTACCGGGGCGCACAGAAAATAATTTAAAACTTTGTTAGATTCTTCGAATAATTAAAAAAAAAAATTGATCGATCAAACAATTTTCCGATCATGTTAAAGGAAAAAGTTTAATCATATTTATAAAAAACTTCATAAATATGATGAAAAACTTCATTGATTTTCGTCCAATGTAACACTACATAAATATGATGAAGCTGTTTCATAAAAGAGCAAATTGATGACAGGCTTCTTCATATTTATGAAATTTTTAATAAATATGATGTTTTATAGCTTTTTAAGAAATGCTTTATAAATGTTATTATATATTTAATAAAGGGTCCGCCAAATAACTTTTTTTTTTGCAAATGCTATAAAAAAAAACTACCGAATATTTTCTCAAATTTCTTTTTTTATTTGAAAGTACAATCCTTCCGGTTAATAATGGAAAATAATTTCATTCCAATGGCTGCCTCGGCTGGCCATGCAGTAGCCTACACGATCGGTCCAATTTTTAAGCACATTATCGATTGTGTGCAGCTGTATTTCACCAGGCCCACTTAGCGAAGCGAAAACGCATTGGATGGTCAGATGGCTTCAACTCCTGAACCAATTGGACTTTGTATGGCGTCATACCAAGGTCTTTATGCAAAATTCGTCTCACGAACATACGGAGCTGACGGTGCTTCTCTTCTTCCAAAATCCGTACTCAATTTTCGCACACATTCTGCAACATTACCATGATTTTCAAAGTAATGTCGCAATATTTCCCAGCGTTGATCAAGCGTATACACAACCATATTCGTTCAGCGGAAGGATAAAACTAATTATCTGTCAAATCAGACATGAGCTAAGTGTAACCATTCACGAAATAAGCACTAGTTAAAAAAAAACGTTAGATGGCGGACCCTTTATATTGAATGAAGCAATTTCAAAAAATTTTATGTAAGTTTTATGTTTTTATGAAATGTTTTATAAATATTACGAAACGTTTCATAAACGTTTTATATTATATTCAAAAAACTCTATTCTATATTATATTATATTCACATAAAATTAAATTTAATTGATGTTTCAGAACTTTAAATAATTGCTGGTAGTTTTTGAGTTTTAAAAAGTCTAAATTACAAATAATATTTTCGAAATTAATAAAAAAATATAAAAATTTCAACAAAAAGCAAAAATTTATTTTCCCAAAGTTTATGAAACTGCTATATGAAATGATGAAGGCAAAGGAAACATTTGTCATAAGTTTTTATGGAACTTTTTATCATATTTATGAAAACGTTGTAAATATGATGAATAATTGCCCAGTAAAAAATTTTCGTGTTTTTAGAAGCAGCCTAAAACAAATGCGCTGAAGTAAGTGCTTACTGTTATGTTGTTCGTATAAAAATAAACAAAAAATTTTGTTGAGCTTACAGTTTTCGCTTATAATGATGCAGGTTGTAAGCAGCTGACGTTAATCCCTTACGAGGATGCAGGTTGTAATGCAGAAAGTATCATGTCGTGGATTATAAACGATCTGAACTAGTTTTCCCGTGTGATTTCCGACTGTGTTTGGTGTTTTCGAGTGTTAATAAAAAAAAAATAGTCATTTCACTGTTCCTGAAGAGCTACCACGTGGTGCGGTAAAAAATAAAATTATTATATTATGTCTAAAATTAATGTCTGTAGAATTTTATGTAAAATAAATTATATATTATTCATATTATTACTTTTATTCGTAATAATGTAGACATGAAATATGATTTTACTGAAAGCCATGAAATTACATCTTTTTGTAAGCGCTAAAACCCGCGCTTATTTTGAACAAAAGTAATGCTTCCAAGTGGGAATTCATCATAAAAAAATCATGGCATATGTAAGCAGGTTTGTAAGGGATTCTTTTTGGCTTACTCCCTTACAAACCTGCTTGCAGGTAAGCAGCGTTTTTTACTGGGTGATGACAAACGATTTATCAAAAAATATCACCATTATGATGAAACCTTTTTCCCTGAGTGTATGCAATCAATACTTTCAAAGCTCTGTCTTTGCGTATATTTTTAGGGGCAAACAAATAGGGATGTCGAGGGAGTCGAAAATCCGTAAGAACGTTATTATTGAGTACGAAGTCAAACAAATGCGCATGACATAACTTGGGTATTATATTCGCATCACTGTTTTTTTGTTGAGCAAGAGGGAGGTTAAAGTTTGTTTTGTTGGGGTTTTCATATGTTGCGTGCATAACAGACACCAAACAAACACCAGCAGTACACAAAACAAAGTCGTAAAACTATTCAACAGTCCTGAAAAGTTTGAAGCTAAAGTTTTATGTTTAATTATTTTAGTGGGGAAATTACAGAAACAACCTTAAATATCCTTCAAACGTTTAATGATTTTCTCGTTAAGCAGAGTTGGGGTTTTTTGAGAAGTTATTTTTATAACCAGCACCATATGTATAGAATGTATTTAATATATCAGGGTTGGCAAATGCATCATTCGGTTATCGGTTTTGGATAACGGTATTTTGTGATTATTTCGTTAGGGTTTTTTAAGGTTAACGATATTACAAGTTATATTGTTATGCTATTTTAAGGTTTTAACGTTCTTTTAAGTTATATCGTTAGGTTATTTTAGGGTTAATGTTATATTACGCTATTTCGTTTGATTATTTTAGGGTTAACGTTATGTTCCTTATTTTTTTAGTATTTTACAGATACCAGCAATAAATACGATCAAAAAAATTTTACAGTAGAATCTACGGAAAATGACAGTTAAAACAACTGTAATTTCAGTTAAAAATGCGAAAAGGGTAATTACCGTTCAAATAACTAAAAATGTAGTTACTTTTAAATGTTGACAAACAACTCACAATGTAGTAAAAACAACTAACAATTTTTTACAACAAACTTTTTGAAACAACTGTAAAAATTAATAAAAACTACTGTTTTTCAACAGTTAATTTTTCGTAATTTTTTTAATAAAGAAAAATCTTTTTTTTTTCTTTCAGTTTCAATAAAAATTTTAATTTTTTTTTTTTTTTTTAATTTTAACCAATACTCAGGGGATGCCCCCATGCAGTGCATTGTATTGATCAGGAAAATAGGGTATGGGAGGGAGGAAAGAGGGAGTAGTGTTTGTGGATATTTGATTTAAATTTTTCTAAATTGTAAGTAACAGGGAAGACTTCTGTGGGAAGTTTGTTCCACATACGAATCGTTCGACTAATAAACGAATTTTGTCTGTAATGCGTTGTGCGAAACACAAGACAATCAACTACAAATGGATGTGCTCTTTTAGATAAGCGAGTATTACAAATAAAAACTCGGGCTCGAGGAATAAGTTCACTTATCCTCCCATTTTAATATCGATAGAAAAGTGCCACACAACCCAAATTCCGACGATGCTCCAATGAATCAATAGAGTTGGATACACTACTGTCATTGATAAGCTTCACCGCCCTCCCCTGAACACGGTCCAGAAGCTTCAGAAAAGACACTGAAGCCCCTGCCCATATATGAGAGTTGTATTCCATTTACGGCCGGATATAGCTGGTATAAATAGTAAGGAGATCGGATGGAGTGAAGTAAGTCTTGCACCGTTTCAGAAAACTAAGACACTTGAATGCCTCTTTCGACACTTGAAATACGTGCTTATTCCAGCGGACATCACACTGTATTCTTATGCCCAGAACATCAAGAGTATCCGATTCCTCAATACCTATACCATCCATAGCTACAGATGACAATGTTAATTCCACAGCCCGTCTGTGGGTTAACATACAACATTGGGTCTTGCGTGCATTAAAATCGACCTTATTCGCGCGACCCCACTCAGAGATTGCAGAAAGGTCTTGATTGAGTGTGTCATTCATGTTCTGCCGCATGACCTCTATCTCCAAAGAGCTTGGCCTGTGATCGAATGAAAATGAATGACAAATGTTGCTGGCATCTGCAAAAGAGTAGATAGGATTGAAGGTCTGACCAAGAAGGTCATTAATAAAAATAAGAAAAAGGGTAGGAGAAAGAACAGAACCTTGCGGTACGCCTGAATTTAGTTGAAACTCGTTTGATGAGACTCCATCTAAAACAACACGTATAGTACGGTCTCTGAGAAAACTCGTTATAAATCAGAGAAGACATTACCGACACCAAAAGCAACTAGCTTAGTCACGAGTGCCCCGTGCCACACGCGATCGAATGCCTTGGAAATATCTAGAGCAACCCTTTTTAATCTCACCAAAGCGGTGGAGTGACCGGCTCCAACGTTCCGATAGAAAAGCCAACAGGTCTCCCTTAGATCGACCGCTACGGAAGCCATACTGTGGATCATTTAAAAGTGAATTGGTCTCTAAATATTTCACAAGATGGTAGTTAACCATGGTCTGTCTCCATCACTTTGGAGAGCGCAGAGCAGGTTGCGATTGGGCGGTAATTTTCAGGGTTGTTAGCCGCACCCTTTTTAGGGATTGGCTGGACATTGGCCACCTTCCAGCATAAGGGGAAGACTTCCGCACGGTACGAAGAGCTGAAAAGTTTTATCAATGGACGTGCCAACGTAAAAGAAAATCAAAGGCATAGTAAAGGATACCCTTTCAAGAACGGGCTACTATTTATTTTTAAAATGCGGAAATGACATCTATAATGTTGAAATATAAATTTAAATACGAAAAAGTTTATTTTAACTAAAATTATATTTACTTTTTTAACAAGATTCGTATTTAATTTGAAAATCTTCGTAAAAAATAAGATATTAATTTAAATATAAAATAATAATTTATTTAACTATGATTTTTTTTTTTTGTGTAGCCGCACTAAATTTTTCGTCATATTTAAAGTTTAAGAAATAATTTAATGATTCTTAAAGTTGTATAAAGGTACTTTAGTTTATGAAAATTGCAGCCATCCAATTTTAAATTTGCATCCACTTTTTGAAGCACGGCCTATTAATGTATTTCTCCAGAACTCGCAGATTTTAATGAACTTTGGATATGTTGAAAAAAAGTGGCACGTATTTTTTCAGCTGCCAAATATCACGTTTAAGAGTTAAAAGTTTATTTTATTTTTGTATGAAAACTTGGTTTTAATTTACTGAAACTAAATTTATTTGTACGCAGGGTTAAAGTACACAAGAAAAACAAAAATGTTGATACCCTGTATAGTCGGCTTCGAATATCGGAAAAAACTCAGGCACCTCATCGATTAAATTCAATAGGCTTTGCTTTGCATTATTTTAAACTTAATACAACTAAAATTTCTTAATAAAACGCCAGATTTAATGTTACTCAGAACACATTATTTTAAATAACAAAAATACTTAAATGACTTTGAGCATAATTTCTACACTAACTGATAAAAAAAAGTTATGTCTCAAATACAAAATCAGATCTCATTTGATATAGATCGATATTTATTTATATCCAAGTTTATCTCAAAATGGGGGTATCCAGTAATATCCGATTAGATCCCTCAAATATATTACTGGATTAAATTATACAAATTTGATCTCAAAATTGGGTTATCCAATAATATCTAATTTAAGATCCTGATAGATCTCAAAATATCCCCAGGATTAATTTAGGTCTAAATAGATATAATTCGATCCAAAAAGATAAGTAAATTTTTATGTTTCGAATAAGATATTTTGATATTTAATTTAAATCCCTTGACGTATATAATTTTGATTAAAATTAGAAAAAACATAAGAAAAATAATTTAGACATCTGGAGCATATATAATTATGTATGGGGTTATATGTAACAATGTAATAATATCTTAGACGCATAGAAAATAGTAATGATGATGGGCCATATATAACACAGTGCAACACAAAAATTCCAAATAAAAAAACACTTATCCCAGCCGAAAGTACTCGATGAGAGGAGAAAAGTAATTGCTGGATTTTGCTAGATTGGTTGCCGTTCGTTTTTTATGAGCCTCTATAGTTTTTTCGCCAAATTCGATTTTGAGCACTTTTTTGCAATTTTCTTTTATTTTTCGCATGGTCATAGCTCGAAAAATGCTGTGATTTTTTTTTTTGCAGTCTTCAGCAAAGTTGTAGCTCTTGACTCGGCCAACAAAAATGCTGAATATATTAAGTCGGAAAAATTTCATCTTCATGTTCAAAACCCCTAAAATGTCGAAAAAATTACCACTTTTTTCACCGATTTTTTCCGTTTTTCGACTACAGCTCTTGAACTATTGAAAATTTTACCAAACAATCAAGGGAAGAAATGTAGCCTATAAACGACCACTCCTTGACAAACATTTTTGTAATTTTTTTTTTTTTATTTTAATTTTTTATATACGAAACAACAAAATAAATGCGTATTTGTCAAAATCGTTGTTGTTATTTTTTTTAACGAAAGAACAAAGTAAATGTATATACTAAAAAAAAAATGAAAATTAATCACATTTGTATGGCAAAATACGTATCAAGGAGTAGTCGTATGAAGTTAGTATGTACTGGAAAGTTGTTCATAATTTTATAGGCTACATTTCTTCCCTTGATTGTTTGGTAACATTTTCAATAATTCAAGAGCTGTAGTCGAAAAACGGAAAAAATCGGTGAAAAAAGTGGTAATTTTTTCGACATTTTTGGGGTTTTGAGCATGAAGATGAAATTTTTCCGACTTAATATATTCAGCATTTTTGTTGGCCGAGTCAAGAGCTACAACTTTGCTGAAGACTGCAAAAAAAAATTCACAGCATTTTTCGAGCTATGGCCATGCGAAAAATAGAAGAAAATTGCAAAAAAGTGCTCAAAATCGAATTTGGCGAAAAAACTATAGATGCTCATAAAAAACGAACGGCAACCAATCTAGCAAAATCCAGAAATTACTTTTCTCCTCTCATCGAGTACTTTCGGCTGGGATAAGTGTTTTTTTGTTTGGAGTCAAAAAGTTGAATATTGCGTCACTGTGTAATCAAACTATTATTTGATATTGTGCCATATATGGAATTTACATAATTATATCTTACATAATTTAATGTCATATATAAATATATCATAAGTTGTATTATATGGCACCTTATATAAGCATATCTAATATCTAATATCACACACAAAAATATTTTTTATAAAACAGTATATATTTTTAAATCTTAAATTATATAGATTATATGTCACCATATGCGGGTTAATATTATGTTATATATGAGAATGTATTATATATGATCTACCATATCTCATTATGTATAGCATATATGTTTAATATTTAATTTTATAAAGGTCAATATATAAAAATATATCGTTATATGTGTTACCATAAGAGAAACATATAATAATATATGGCTATGCATGACATCATATATAATCACACGTTATAATATATGTATTTTAAGATGAAAAAACATAAGACCATATATATTGTGTCCTACAAACAAAGTTTTCGACTTTTGAAAACTGTTCTTAAACTGCTTTCCCGATCAAAAAAATGTATGTATGCTAGATATAAGAATATAAAAAATCATATCTCCGTTTATATAATTTCATCCGCAAAATGATTCTACACTAAAATAAAAAAGTTAATAAAGTCAGCAAAAAATTTTGCCGAGTCAGCAAAATTTTAGTCAGGAGGTTGCTTGCAAAAAAATTGTGTATGTCAGCAAAATCTTTTGCTGATTTTTAGCAACAAAATTAGTAGATGCAGCAAAAGTTTTGCTAACACTTAGTAGATTACAAATTAAAAAACAACTGCTAAAAATTAATAAAATTTTTGCTGAATATTAGTAGACTGAAAAAAACTCAAAAAATTTGTTGAAAAATTATACTTTAGTTAATTTATGTGCTGAAAATCATACAACATATTTTTGTGATTCTGTTTAAAATAATTTACAATACGTTACAAAATATAAAAATGTTGATACTCCCAAATTGACGATATGAATAAATGAAATGAATAAATGAAATATCTAAAAACAATAGAAATAATTATATATGTATAACATAAACAAAATTATCTTTGAACTACTTACATCAATGGTTGTCTAAATGATGCTATCTTTTAAAGGAACGTAAATGCCGCAGTGAATTATAGAAACGAAACAAAAAACTAACAAAATATAACATATACAACCCTTTTTTGCAATAAGAAAAAGGAAACAGAAAACTCTACCTAAGATGTATGTCTTTGTCTTTCGCTTTAGTCTGTCTACTTATTGCATATTTGTTTGCAATTTGACCACACAAGATTATTAATATATATAAACATTTAGTTTACAAATACACATTTAATCTTTATTAAATTTAAATATTTTATTTTGTCTTTTATTTAATTAATAGATTAATAGATTAAGTTGTTTTCATCCACAATTTTGTTTTATGTATGAAAAACAGATATAAAAATCTTCCATGGTTGTTTTTTTTATATTATGTCTTACTAGAGCTGTACTTTTTAGTATCATTTTCCTTGTCACTGCTACATCTAGACATGCCGCGACATCTAATTCATTTTGCGTATATCTTTCAGTCTGGTTGTCGTTCACACTATTTATGTGCTAATCAACACAATTTGTGTAGCAAAATAAATTAGTAGAACATTAGTAAAATATTAGTAAGACATTAGTTCAAAACAGTTAAGTGCTGAATAAGTATAACTAAAATTTTAGCTTAAAACATAATATTAGCAAAAAATTTGCTGAAAAATAGTATACCTGATTTACAAGATGTTTTACTAACTTTTCTACAAACTTATTTTTTTGAGTGTAGTTTATATTTAGTTTATACAATTTAATCTAATACTATCTTATGATATAGTCTTTCATGTAATTGTATCCCAAAATTGAGCACATCTAATTGGGTTTCTATCCATCTCAGTCTGTCTCAATCTGCCCTCATTTTATTTGTTAGTAAACTCGCATCAAGCAAATGAAAACATGTTGCAGAAATTTAAAAGTTTAAATTAATTTTTATCATGTTTTTGAATAATAATTTAATAAAATGTTTATTTAATTAAAATTTTAATGATAAAATTACCAAAAATAAAATTAAAATACATTAAATTTTAATAAAAAATAACAAAATATAAGCAAAATAAAAGTGAGTGTTTTAAACAACAATTTTTTATCAACATGTTTTCATTTGCTTTTCCGAGTTCGGTATTTTCTTGCTGAGAGGAGTGGGAAGTGAAGTCTCTCTTTTGTATATATTATATATTTGTATATACTCTGTGAACATATCCAAAGATCATTAAAATCTGGTAGTTCTGATCGGCATATCTCCATTGTGAGAAATTTTATCGGTGTAGAAGATTGTTAAGCTTTTAAATTGATAAAAAAAAATTGTTCACTTAATAAAAATTATTAGTTTATGTGATTTAATTCATATACGGAAAAAATGTTCAACTTTGGACCAAAAAATACCCACTAGGAAATTTGCAGAAAAACTTCTTTCAGATTTTGATTAAATTTGGATATGTAATAAAGGGTACTAAACTAACGAACAATCGCAATCCTTTATTGTACATATCAAACTTTTAAGGGTTAAGAAGGTGAGGTCTAAATGATATTATTGTAAATGCCTCCCCACAAATTTGTTCAACATATTAAAATTTGTATATATTTGGAAAGCTTAACTCATCTACTTTCCAAAACTGTATAAAAATAAAAAATAAGTTAAAAAAAAAGCTAACATCAGTTAGTTTTGTTTACTCTGTGAGTGTATTAAAATTGGTGAAATTTGTGGCACTGTTATTATTTGTTCTCATTATTTGTTCGATATTCCGTTTAAGTTTGAAATTAAACTTTTTAATGTAGTACGCAGCGAAAACGTGATACCGCAAACCCGCTTTCGAACTTTTACTTAGATTAACATTTTGGTATTGGAAAAGAGCCGAATCGGGCCAGTGGATTAAGTTGTGAGTAAAAATGTGAAGGCACCTCAAAATCGGTCACCTTAGGGAGGATTTACAAGTTGACTACCCATATCTATTTGTATCCAGTAGGGCCAAAATGAAATGTCAAACATTTGTAAATTCTCTTTTGAAATAACATTTCGTATCTCCAATACTGGGAAACAGTTTCTTATTTTTTGTAACAAGAGCATTGTATTGTGTATAAGAAATATTCGGTAAAGCCGAATTTGATGCGTTTACTTGTTTTATTTTGTGTTTGTTAAAAGATAATGTTATCATTTGTTTTTAAACAAAACAATTTTAAATGATAATTTATTTAATTTTGACGGACATATTATTATGCACTCAAAAAACTTTGTCAATTAGTACATGACAGTTGTTTGCGTTTAAAACAGTTGTTGTTTTTAATTGGCATTAGAGTGTTTTTTGTATAGGAAAATATAAAACAACTACAGTACAATCGCGATAACTCGTAATCGCACGGGACCAGCAATTTTTTTTCGAATTAGAGGGTTTTACAATTTATTAAGATTTCGATTTAGGGAGGTAAATTAAATAAAAATTACGAATTAAAGGGTTTTATTAAGACAGTTTGTTACGAATTATCAAGATTTTCGAATTATTGGGGTACGAATTATCGCGATTCTACTGTATTAAGAAATGTATTAGAAAATTTTCTATGTACCCAATGCATAAAAGCGTATAAGCGTACTCCACTGTACAGTCGACCCTCGGTTAACGAACGCCTCGCTTAACGAACATTTCGCACAACGAACACATTTAAAAAAAAAAAAATGTTTCGCTTAACGAACAAAGTTTCGTATAACGACCAACGCAAAATGGGAAATACCGAATTGCGCGAAAAACTTCTGTCGGTGTTCAGCTTTGGCATCACTTGTGTTCATACAATTAAGAAGACGTGTTGAGACATACAAACATATAGTACATGTTCATTATTTGATTTTGTTAAAAAAGGGGAACTACCGAATTGCGCATAAAACTTCTCTGTTTGTGTTTAGCTTGAGCATCACTTGTGTTCATACAATTAACAAGACATGTTGTTATTTTTTGTGAAAGTGTAACGTAACATTAAAAAGCATCGCCCCAATCAGACAGTGGCTAAACACGCAACAGATTTATTCAATGATAATGCTGTGTCGCATTTTCAACAAATTTTGAAGCGTCGCCAAAAACAATCGACTCTAGACAGTTTTTTGTTAAAGAAGAACTAGGTATGCGTCCAGGTATCATACAAAATTATTTTTTTTGTAATTTTTTCGTTTTTTTCCATTGCAGATCGTATCATTTCGTCCTATATTCAGTTCCTTAAAAATGTTGATAAATATATGTATGTTATATTACTTTCAATAAATATTGATGTTGAAATATGTTAGTGTGTATTTTTTTCGACTTGGAACGCATTATTTTATTTTGCACTGATATATATGGAAATAATGGTTTTGCTTAACAAACGTTTCGCATAACGACCACGCTTCTGGAACGAATTGTGTTCGTTAACCGAGGGCCCACTGTATATATATTTTTATAGTACTGGAGAAATAGTAGTTTCTATTAATTTTGACAGTTTTTTTTCAAATTTTTCTAGTAAAATATTTCTCTGTTACTTTTTCTAAATTGTCAGTTCTTTTTACTTCATTCGGTAGATAAAGATAACAGTAAAAATTACTACGTTTTAAGTTATTTTAAAAGTATATTCTCTATTTAACTGAATATAGCTTTGTTTTATCTGGCATTTTCAGTAGATTCCACCGACAAATTTTTTTGAGCGTTAATACCAGAGTTTGCATGTTTACACTTTGTCATAATTCAGAATTTACTGCATTTTCTATATTTTTATTGTGATAAATATTTTAACTTAAATATAATTCTGTATTTTACATTCTTATTCTCTACATACCTAGAGATAGGTTCCCCTTTTACAGTAAGGTTTAAAACAATATCTTTTTAAAATAACTTTTGTTTGGCTACGATGTGGAGTAATAAAAAATGTCATTTGTTATCATTACTTTTTAATAGGCGAAGAGTAATTTCGTTTATTCCACGCCCTCTAAAAAATGTTTTACATTTGCTATATGACAGTTGTTTGTGTAGTAATCAGTTGTTGTTGTTTTTAACTTCAATTACAGTTGTTTTTAAATGAAATAATACAAAACAGCTATTGTGGCAGTTATTTAAAAAAAAAAACAACTATAGCTTAATACTGTATTTTTGTAATAGTTGTTTGAAGCAGTTATTTTAATATTTAAATAAACAACTACCAAAAAAGTAATTTTGCAGTAAACAGTTAATTTTTGTAAGTTATTTCAAAATAGAAGATTATATAGAATTTTTAAAAAAGCTCGATTGTAAAATTCCATACAAATTTTAAATCGAAAACTTGAAAAAAACGAAATTATGTATTATGGGGTTCAATATGAACGTAGTATTAAGTAAGTAGATGGTTGCAGAGGTTCGAAAATATATTAAAAAATTGGAAAATTACCTGTGCAAAATTTCAGAACATGAATAATGCTGTATGGAAAACGTACAAAATACCGTGCATCAAAAAAAAAAAACGAAACCGGGTTTTTAATAAAACCCGTAACCGAAACCGGTTTTTTAAAAATTTGAGTTTTCGAACACACCGAAAACCGGATTTCTAAATTCGTAGTTGTTTTGGACACTCTAATTTGTACTTTGAGTAGGAGGTACGGCAAACGTACATAATACCAAGCATAAACAAAAAGGCGAAACCGGGTTTTTAGTAACCGAAAACGGTTTTTTAAAAATCATTTTTTTCGAACAAACCGAAAACCGGGTTTCTAAATTCGTCGGTTTTTTTTGACACTCTAGTTTTCACTTTAAGTAGGAGGTATGAAATAAATTTTTTTATTGTATTGAAAGAAAAAATATTTTAAAAAAATAACTGTTAAAAACAATAGTTTTTACAATTTTTTACTACATTATTAGTTGTTTTTACTACAATTGTTAGTTCTTTTTTAACAGTTAAAAAAACTAAATTTTTAGTTATTTTTACGGTAATTGACTTATTTGAATTTTAATAACTTCGCCAGATTTGCAAATTCATTTTAAAATTTTGTAAAATTTTTTATTTGTTATTTTTTAAATTCCTTTTGAGTGTTTTAAATGTTTTTTATTCTATTAAGTTGGGTACGAGAGGTGTCTTTTAAAAAATTAACAAAATTATAGAGATGTTACTTTACGAAAGTTGACTTAATCTAAATATAAGTTCTTTAATCGCTCATTCCCTTAATTCAACTTCGATACATATAGTTAAGTGAACAAACATTAAAATTTAGATTTATTTACAAAAAAAATCATGTTCATAAAACAAATAAGTAATTTATATGAACAACTAAACTGCATGTTTGATTAAACTATGAATACATTTAAAGGGCTTATTGTAAAAACTTGATAAGCCACATTTATTGCTTTATGGATTTTGGATGTTTCATAGACAACCATTGATTATTATTAGATAGAAGTCTTGCCTTAACTCTTATTACTTGTATCTAAAGTATAAATGCCCTGATAAAGTAAGATTTTAGCATTTTTTCAAAATTTTAAAACTAAAAATTAAATGTGGGTTATCAAGTTTTTACAGTAAGCCCTTCATTTATTTATTTAAGTTAATATACATACAGTAGTGGTCAAAACATTTGGAACTGAGATCGCATTTGTTGTTTTCATTGATTTATTTTCTTCAAATCACACCTAGTTACTAAAATTTATTTTTTATATATTCTTCATTCATTGTTTAATGTTGAACAAATAAAAAATTAATTCCGTTAAATTAAAACAACAAAAAAATTAATAATAATAGATGTATTCAAAATGCAGGTGTTCAAAACATTTGCAACTCTCATTATTCTCGGCTGCTCAAAGTTTACAAATAATAATTAGAAAATGTAATTGTGGAGATACATAAAAACGTTATACCTGGAGCACCGATTAGAATTGTAAATTTAGGATTTATGAAATACAAATTTTTATTGTAAATAATTAAAAACAAAATTTTGTTAAAATAACGAAAAAATAACTGTTAAAAACCGATAGTTATTAAAAATTTTTACAGTTGTTTAAAAAAATTTTGTAGTAAAAAATTTTAAAGTAGTTTTTACGAAATTGTTAGTTGTTTTTACTGCATTTGTTAGTTGTTTTTCAACAGTTAAAAAGAAGAAGAATGGAGCAAAATTGATTATTAAAGCTCTGCCTATTGTGGAGGCTCTAGGTTTTCTAAAACTTTGGATTCAGATGAGATCTTTAGCCAGATCGAAATATATGTATCAACCTAGCTAATATATTTAATTTGCTTTATTTTTCTAAATAAACGGAGGTTGAAAACTCGCTATAAATTAATAAAAATAACAATAACAAAATAATCTCAATGTATATAAAAAAACAAGGAAATCTGTAAAAATAACTAATGTGTTTAACGTTTATTATCTTTGTCGCCTTTTTAACTGAATTTACAGTTGTTTTAACTGTAATTTTCAGAAGATTCTACTGTCAAACTTTTTCTAAGGACAGATAAGATTTGTCTGCATTTTTTATTTATGTCAAATTCAAACAAAGTCACACGGCTGACATTCTTTAATATATCTATATTTTCAAAGTTAAATTATTTATATATTCTCTTAATTCTAATCAACCTCAGTAATCCAGATTTTTAATTTTATATGTGTTTTTTAGCTTTTAACATTTTACATTTAAGTCTAAAGGCCCACCTGTATTTAGCGAAGTTGAATTAAGGGACTGAGCGATTGTATGAAAATATATAGAAGCACCCATATTTAGCTTAAGTCACTTTCGTAAAGTTCCACCTCTATTAATTTGGTTAATTTGTAATCGGCACTCATCACCCACAACTTAACCAAATTAAAAACATTTCAACCAAGCTAACAAAATGTAATAAATAACAAATAAAAAAAGAAAATAAAATAAAAATAAAAAAACATAGAACTTATTTGCAAATCTATCAAAAATTTTTTAAATCGGAAAATTTGTGGATTGATTTAATAATTTTTTTGTTATTATTAACTTTTTAATATTATTTTATTTCTTTTTTTCATACAATCTCTCATTAATTCATTAAATAAAGTTGGGCCTTAAGTCAATTGTGGTTGAAGCTTAACATTTATGCTATATCGTCTCTTGAAGCAATGTTGTCATACGCCAACCTTTATCTCTCCTGTAAACAAAGCTTTGTTTATCTCTGCGGGAAATTTAATATTTTCGGTGACAACCTTATTATTTAGGTGAAGCATATATATATACTTATATATATATATTAACTTAAATAAATAAATGAAGGGCTTACTGTAAAAACTTGATAACCCACATTTAATTTTAGTTTTAAAATTTTGAAAAAATGCTAAAATCTTACTTTATCAGGGCATTTATACTTTAGATACAAGTAATAAGAGTTAAGGCAAGACTTCTATCTAATAATAATCAATGGTTGTCTATGAAACATCCAAAATCCATAAAGCAATAGTGCGCCCGGTAGGGTAGTTGGTAGCGTGCTGGCTTATCAGTGCGGGGGTCGTGGGTTCGATTCCCACCAGAGGCACTGGTCTGTTTTCGCTACAACGCGCCGAAGGCCATAGTAGCTAGTGCTCGGTTAGGGTAATAGGATATAATTTCTAATTATATGATTATTAATTAATAAAAAAAAAAAAAAATAAAGCAATAAATGTGGCTTATCAAGTTTTTACAATAAGCCCTTTAAATGTATTCATAGTTTAATCAAACATAGTTAAGTTGTTTATATAAATTACTTATTTGTTTTATGAACATGATTTTTTTTTGTAAATAAATCTAAATTTTTATGTTTGTTCACTTAACTATATGTATCGAAGTTGAATTAAGGGAATGAGCGATTAAAGAACTTATATTTAGATTAAGTCAACTTTCGTAAAGTAACATCTCTATAATTTTGTTAATTTTTTAAAAGACACCTCTCGTACCCAACTTAATAGAATAAAAAACATTTAAAACACAAATAAAAAATTTTACAAAAACATAAAATGAATTCGCAAATCTGGCGAAGTTATTCAAATTCAAATAAGTCAATTACCGTAAAAATAACTAAAATTTAGTTTTTTAACTGTTGAAAAACAACTAACAATTGTAGTAAAAACAACTAACAATGTGGTAAAAAAATTTAAAAACTATTGTTTTTAACATTTATTTTTTTAAAATATTGTATTGAAAGAAAAAATATTTTAAAAAAATAACTGTTAAAAACAATAGTTTTTAAATTTTTTTACTACATTGTTAGTTGTTTTTACTACAATTGTTAGTTGTTTTTCAACAGTTAAAAAACTAAATTTTTAGTTATTTTAAAGTGAAAACTAGAGTGTCCAAAAAACCGACGAATTTAGAAACCCGGTTTTCGGTTTGTTCGAAAAAAATGATTTTTAAAAAGCCGGTTTCGGTTACTAAAAACCCGGTTTCGCTTTTTTTTGTTTATGCTTGGTATTTTGTACGTTTACCGTATCTCCTACTCAAAGTACAAATTAGAGTGTCCAAAACAACTACGAATTTAGAAACCCGGTTTTCAGTGTGTTGGAAAAATCAGATTTTTAAAAAACCGGTTTCGGTTACGGTTTTTATTAAAAACCCGGTTTCGTTTTTTTTTTTGTTGATGCACGGTATTTTGTACGTTTTCCATACAGCATATTCATGTTCTCAAATTTTGCACAGGTAATTTTCCAATTTTTTTAATATATTTTCGAACCTCTGCACAGTGGTTTCCTTTATATGGAAAAGCGGTCAAAAATCAATATCTCCAAAACTAAAAAAGCTAGGGTCTTCAAAATTCTCATTTCATGCCCGAAGAACTTAAAGTTGGCAAATTTTTAGGAAAAAATATTAACAACTGTAGCCACAGTAGCCATTTGATCTTTTAAGGGTTAATTGGCTTATAGATCTGTTTTAAAAATTTTTGAAATAAAGTATTTTATTATGAAAATTTGGTTGTTTTAAACAAGTTTTTTGTAAATTTTTATTTCATTTTAATTCATTCGAAATATACACTGAAAAAAACTAAATTGAAAAGTTAAACAAAGTTAAATAATGCAATATAGGGTATTATTAAGTAATATAAGGTAATAAAGTAAAATAGTAGTAATATATATCAAATATTAAGCAAATTTAAAACTCCTTGACTTAAACTACTTCTTTTCTTTGTTGGTAAGTTTCGGGCTCCAGAAATAAATGGATCTAAACTTAAAAAGAGGCGATTTAAAAGATCTGTATTTGTAGCTATGCGCGATATTTTTCGTGTATGTTGCAATCTAAACTGTTTTATATCCTTATTTTTCGCTTCAGCTGCTTCCTCCGATAATTCACCTATTGACATTAATGCATGCTTGATTACCTCAGCTCCATGGATAAGAATTTTGTGTACCGATGGAGGGAGGTAGTACCAGGGATACTCCTTCACAAGTTTTCTTGCTGTCTCTTCAGCATATTCCTCAAACTTTTCGGCATCAATTTGAAATCCAAAATTTATAGCTTGGAGAATTGTGGCACATCTTTGCAAAATATCCTTATCGATTCCTGTTATTTTTGATGAAAGTTTTACATTTTGAAAAAATCTCCGCGCTGTGTTGCCATCATTCGAATTTCCGCAACCACCAGCTTTTGGCCTATCTACCAAAAGTCCCATTTCGGCCCGAAATCGTTGTGGATGACTTTGTAAATCACACCCATAAAGAGGGATAAAAAACCTACAATTTGATGTATAAGAAGTTGTGGGTGGATGAGGGCCATATCACTAAAAGTCTACGTGAAAAAGAAGTTTTTGAAAAACGTGTGTTTTAAAAAGGTCAAAAAAGTATTCTTCAGCGATTTTTTTATGGGCTCATATTTTTGCAGCTTTTGTTATTTAATTTGGTAGAATATAAGTTAAAATTTAATGTTTGTAGAGTTTTTGGAAACTTCTGCCACAATATCGCGAATAACTTTTTGAATAAACTTAAGTTTTCTTTTATGACTATGCAACAACAATATATGCAATATAAACATACCTCCACTTTCAACGGACACAAACAATAAATCTCGCCAAAAAAAATAACAAAATTTGTTAGATTCATAAAATTTAGAGTATTATCAATAAATTTTGTGCAATAAAGCTTAAAAAAAAAAACAATAACTTTTTTGTTTTTTGGCCTATGGGGGAAACCACTGTGCTCTGCAACCATCTACTTACTTAATAAATACTACGATCATATTGAACCCCAAAATACAAAATTTCGTTTTTTTCAAGTTTTCGATTTAAAATTTGTATGGAATTTGACAATCGAAAACTTGTAAAAAACGATAATACCTATGTTGGGCTTCAATATGAACGTAGTATTAGGCCAAAATCGAAATTATTTTCTGCTTAACTAAGCAATAGGTTTTTAGTTACTCGTAGACTCAGGAAATTCTGACCATAACTATATGTCAGTCATTCATGTAGTCAACAGTACTAATAATTTTAAATTATAATTGTATTCATTTTACTATGGGAAATGTAATATAACTATTTTTGACAGTCATTAAAGTAAGTAACTAACCAAAAATAACATATTTTAGTATTAGTTGTTTTTTTTTGTAGTTATTTTGAGAAACTACGAGAAAAGCCGAAAAAAAATATTAAGTAAATATTTAATATTTTAAATATTTAATAATATTTAGTAAAAAATTAAATAACCTCCTCAAAACTATTTTACCAAACAAATACAAAATTATTAATTAAAGACAAAGTACGGTCTTGTTTACTCCCCCTTTACATCTTGTTTTTAAACAAAACAAAACAAGTGTGAAAATAAAAAGGATGGAAAGAACAAAAAGCGTGCACATAACAAACAAGTTTTCAATTTATTTTTGATCAATGGTGATAATCTTTAACTTCGATAACACAGAAAAAACTAAACACGGGTTACAATTAAAAATTTTATTGAATCAATTAATATTTTAATTGATTTTGCACCTACTACTGAAATGATAGTATTAACTAAAAAAATTGCATACAGTTTATTAAAACTCTTTCAATTAAAATAATAATAATATCAATTAAAAGAGTTATTGTTTTTCTTTACAACCTCAATTAAAAGTTTAGTTAAATTGATTAAAACTTTAATTGAAACTTGAGAAGAAAACAATGGTAGTTTTAATTGAAAACTCAGTATTTTTTATTTTTGTTATATGCCCCTCATTAAATAAAAAAAGAAATGTAGGTTTGTAAATTAAATTGACATTTTATTTATAATAAAATTAAAGCTTTTTAATATAAAAATGTATTATAAGAAAACAAATAAAAGTAAAGACAAAATTTTTGTTTAGTTTGTCTTGTCTTGAACTTTTTCTTGTAATTGAATTGCTTTCTTAAAAAAATCACACACAACTTTAAAATAATAGTTTAATGACACTTATACTTATTGAAAATTTAATTATTTACAAAAATAATAGTTTAATTGTCCTTTTTCGATAAGGTTTATTTAAATTCACATGTGCACTTTTATTACCACAGATAAAACACGAAACTAAATTAAGTTGTCGTGCGTACACGAATATCTCAACAAAATGAGTGTTGCAAACTCTAGTGAAATAACTACGATTTTGCGTGTATTTGAAATCGGTAAACTATTCAACTTATTAAAAGTTAATCATGTGCGTTTGTTTTTCTTTTTATTTACAAATTAGATAATATGTTGATATAATTAAACCTTTGTTTGATTATTTAATCTAAATAAAATAAAAAAAAATAGTTTGCCAAATTTTTAAAAATTTTGTTTACATGTTGTCAACACTGTACGGATATATTAGAAAATTCAAAAAAAATTTTAATTGAATCAATTAAAAAAATTGTTTAAATTGCCATTGATACTCAAACAATCGATTAATTAGATATTTTTGGCCCATAATTTTTTCTGTGAATAGTTCTCATTTAGTGAGCAAACTAGCTTATATGAATGCTTGATGTTTTGAATGGGATTGTAACTTCTTTTAAAACGTGTTCTAATGATGTTAACCTAGAAAATTCCCGAAATAGATCTATCAACACATTGCTGAAAGTGGTCAAGTAATAAATTTGAAAACAAAAGCTCTATAGATTATTTGTTAGGAAATATAGAGTACGGCCTCGAACTTGAATAATTTTCATTTTAATTGCACAATTAAAGGTCGAAAAAACATAATTTTTATTTTAAATAAAAATCATATCAAACTTAAAATTAGTAATTATATAAAAAACTGGTCAAACATTTTAGGCTCCTGGGGTTCGACTTTAAGATGGTGTGATACAACAATAATTAAAATATGCAGTACTATTTCGTTAGTAGTTTTACATTGTTTTGACAGTTATTTTTACTAAAATTGTAGTTATTTCGTATTTTCAAACTTTAGCTTTTAAATTTATTTTTTAAATTTTATTTTTGAGATTTTATTAAGAAATCATTAAAAAAATATTATTTTTTGTTAACTCAAGTTCAGTTATTTTAAAATATTATAATTTTAATTGAGGTTTTCTCTAGCTGTGCTACTGAGGAATTTTTTCGGTGTACTATTTCCCAGTATTGATGATACGAAAAGTCATTATCAAAAGAGAATTTACAATAATTTGACAAGTAGAAACCCTTAAATACTTTTTAATCGTATAAATTCTTCTATATATGACAGACCTTTAATGTGAGGATAACTAGTCTGGAAATCGATAACTAGACATCTAAAAGCTTTGTTGTTACAAGTGCCACGTCTAAACGCAAACTATTGTAGTATTTTGATCACTCATAGTAATTTTGATAATTTACGATTATTTTTCATGTTTTTTAATCATCTACTTAATTTTCTGAAATTCTTATTGCTACATTTTGGATCGTTAAACGTCCAATTAACTATAAATAAATAAAATAAATACGAACCATATTTGGTCCTATGGGCTTGGTTTTTGAATAAATAAAAAAGAAATACTTTAACAGTATAATCTATAGTGTCCGACCGAACAGTTCGGCCAAAAACCTATATTTTGTCGGTTTTTTTGATATCCAGAGGCAATGATGACAAATTTTGGTATTGGAAACACGTTTGTTGAGCCGATTTAATTCGATTTTGTGTATAAAATTTAAGAGAAAAGCCGAAGTTTAGCTATAAAGTTAAAAGTTCGGCCGCCGAACTATTTTCAATTTGGTCGAACTTTCTGAGGCCGAACAGTGAATTCATTGCTTAACTACAGACTTTTCTTCAAATTTGACACTCAAAATAGCATCTAATCAGCCCAATAAACATTTTTCCATCCGCCAAATTTGTCCATAATGCTTTAAAATACCGAACTGTTCGGTCGGACACTAATAATCTACTGAAAATTATAGCTAAAAAGAAAACTGAAAAAATAAGTGTTAAAAAATTTTATTTTTTACCAATTTTTTTAGTTGTTTCAAAATGTTTGTAGTAAAAAATTTTCAGTTATTTTCACGACTTTGTAAGTTATATATTTTTGTTAGTTGTTGTTCAACAGTTGTTTTAACTTTAATTTTAACGTCTTAAGAAAACACAACCTAAATACACTAGTTCCATACATTCAACTGTTCTTTGCCTATTTTGTAATTTTCTAAAAATATTATTTATGTAACTGAAGAATTAATAATAACGAGAGCAGTTATTTCATTTTTTCCCCCAAATGAACTAAGATACTTATCAACTACGCAACTGCGATATATTTGTTGGTGTATTTTAAATTGTAAACGGAAATGAAAAAAGTAACGGAATTCAAATATAAACCTGAACTACCATTTTACAATGAATGTTGGAAAATAATATAAAAAAGTTGCTAAATCAGCTGTTTCATTTCCTACATAACCTAAAATGTGTTGATACAATTTATAAAACTTGTAATTTCTAATAAAAAGAAATTAAATAGAAGATCTTAACAATGTCATTGGCTTCCAAAGTAACACTGGCAGCTTCTTTTATAGTATCCGGTGGCATTATTGGTTATGTGCACTTTAAACAAACAAATGATAGGTATGCTCAATAGTGATGATATATTTTAAAATTTGTAACTAATTTCCATTTCATTGTAGAGAAAAGCTGCATGAAGGTGTTGTACGAGATGTGGAAAGGCAACAGCGGCGTAAAATGGAAAACACTTATGTTTTGCAGCAGCAAATTGATTTAACTAAACAACTAAAACAAATGCAAACTAGTGAAGAAACGGCGGCTGTCACGCAGACAAGTGGAGGAGGAAATTTAGTTTAATAATTGCTATGTTAAGCATTTGAATAAAACTTAATTTTTTGTTGTTAATGTCAAGCCTAAGATCTTTATTTATGCTTTTTTAAATAAACAAGTTTTTGAAAGGGAGAACTTAATTGTTAATTTTTTTTTGGGATTGCAAAAATCAAATGGAAATAAAAACGATTTGCGTTCATTGTATGTTGATCAGTATTAATAACGACCTTTGCGGTTATCACCACCACCACCGCCGCCGCCACCACCACCACCGCCTCCACCACCACCACCACGCTCGCGGCTACGGGAAGAACGACGACGATTTTCACGAGAGCGAGAACGTCTACGTCTGGGTGAACGAGAGCGGGAACGTGTACGACGCCTACGGGAGTATAAATATCTAAAAATGGATAAAAAGATTAAATTTATTTTTTATCAAAAGAAAATAATTCCACAAATACCTTCTTAATTCACGTGAAATTGGTTTCAAGTGCATGAAATTACAAAAACCAGAACGTGTACATTCACCCATTTCATATTGTCGGCAACAGGCTTCACGAAAATCAGTTACTGGTGACAATTCAGAATATACAGGACGACCACCAAACCAACGATTATTCAAATCATTTGCTGCCTTTTCAGCATCAGCCTCGTGACGAAATTTTATATATACGTTACCCACCAAATGATCGCCCAAATTGTCACATACATTCATTTCTTCGATCTCTCCATATTTATCTTCACATTCTACGAAAACATCCTCAAAAAAGTTATCATAATGTTCTTGCATCTCCTCATCAGATACATTGGCTACCAAATGTGAGCCATCAGCTGATTTGGCCGAATTTTGTGGATTCACATACAAATTTTGGAGCAATACCGTCTGGGAGAAAGTGGGTTTATTATGGATGCGTGAACAACGATCGCCATGACGACATGCTCCGATTTTAAAGTAAAATGAACAATTTACTCTAATTACACAAAAAAAAGAAATAAACTAATACATTTTCGAAGAGTGGAAAAGTTACACATACTTGTCTTTTTCCGTGCCAAAAATGGACGCCAAGTATTCAGCCATGTTGTTGTCAAAGCCACCTCTAGCCGAAGGTTAATTAAAATAAGATAAAAATAATAATTATAAACAAATTATTCTAAACTGTATTTTAATTATAAGAGATTAATTGTTTTTTACTTTTTTAAAAGATATTTCACTTTTTTTTAGCAATTTGTTAAAAAAAAAACGCCGCTTGTTTTATTTTCTCTCCAAATGCTTGTTCTTGTTTAATTGTAATACTTCAGAAATTGAAGAGTTGTAAAATTTTAGTACCCAATTAGTTTAAACTTGGCAGCATTTAATTAATCTGCATTTGTGGCTCATTTACACGCAGTCCACTTTTTACCTCATGTTAACACGGTGTCCACACAAGATATTAACTTGGATAGTTTTCTGTCAACAATCTTCAAATTCAATCGCTGAGAGAATTATATTACGTGCGGAAGACACATTACTGATAGTATTATATATCACGGTGCCCACACTAGATATTAACTATGATATTTCTCTGTCAGTAAACTTCAAATTAAATCGCAGAGAAAATTGTATTAAGTGTGGACTACACATTACTGTTACTGTTGGTATTATATCTGATATCAAAAGTGAGTTGTTATGATAAATCTCTAAACAACAATATCATGATATGAGCTGTCAAAATACACACACACATACATAAAAGATTGTAGAAGAAGAAATAAATAAAAGTTAAACATCTAAAAATAAAAAAATACATGAAGAAAAAGTGTGATAAAAATTGTTATAAATCAATTTAAAGGTATTTTTGAATCGCATTACTAAACGGGAGACAGAAAATTATGAAAAGACATGACATAAATATGAATACGTGCTCTGCACCCTAAATTAATGTTTGTTAATGAACAGAGATAATTTAAATCCGTTATTTTGTTGGCGTTATCGCACATATATCCAAGTTAATACCTAATGTGGACACCGTGTAAGTGTGAGGAACAAAAAAGCGATGAATAATTAAAAATCACTAGATTGGCGATAAAAATGTTAAGTTGGCAACATTGTTCTCTGCAGTGATGCCATTTGTAGGGATTTTAACCAAAAATTTTAATAGTATAGAAAAAAGGCACAGATATTTTATTTTCGAGCACATGTAGGGACATTTAAAAAATTAGGATGTAGGTGATATTATTTTTGGTAAAGTGTTGAACATTATTCGTGCCATCCAAGATATATTTATATAGGTAGTCTTAGTAGCCCAGCTGTTTATCTTCCTCCTACCTGGTTTTGACAGTACAAAGACTGTATCTTGAGTATTTTGAAATGTCAAAACCCTGTTGTTTTTGTATTGTTTGTAGTTGTTTGTTGTAGTTGTTGTTCTAGTAAGACTACCTATATAAATATATCTTGGTGCCATCTGTTCGACGTTTGTGACAGTAGATTTAATTACATCCTGACATAAGGATGCCAAATTTCTGTATGGTAAGAATCCGTTTGAAATTCTTAGCTTATGTAGACCTAGTTTTTGGGATGTCAGTTAAACCGATTAGCTAAACCGACGATGAATTTTGTCCACCATTTCCAATTTTATTAACAAACTTTAGCCGGAACAACTTTTTCTTGTTCGGTCTTTACTGAAATAAAGCAAAATAAACAAAATTCCAATAACAGTAACTACGTTAAACTAAGATTAAAGATAATCTACATCCTAAAAACTCGGCAGTAGTAACTTTAAAGTCAGTTACGAAGTTCGATTGCTTGCTTTATAAAACAATTTACTTCGCCTAAGATTTAGACCTGCTAACTTATACGGCATTCAGACTATATTGCCAAAATGAGTGGTAATGAATATATGTCGAACCGTTTGAATAGAATAAAGAACTTAAATACGTGTTTTGGTAAAACACGTATGGTTAAAAGTAAACTATAGTTATTTTTAGAAAAGTTACTCGTCCTTAGTAATACAAAATATGACAAATTCGGTCAACAGAAGATTCAAGATTAGATGGATCAGAATTAGTCCATGGAAAATTTTTTTCCACGTTTTATATAAATGTGATTTGGATGGGATTTCATAACAGGTATAGGAAAAAAATAAGCCACATGTTAAATTCCACATATTTATGGTGTGAACCGGGGTTGTCAGATATGGCGATTACTCGTGTCGATTTTCAAACTCGTTTGGCGATTTAATTTTTGAAATGGTGGCGGGCGATTTGACACAGCTGAAAATATATTAACAGAATACGATTTTTCGCATAAATTATTTAAAAACTTAAAAAATTTTACCAGAATATAAATTTAAATCTCTAAATTTCGGCATATCGCTTTCGAAATATCTTGTCAAGTTGGTATTTTACAAGTTTTTTGGTAACTATTTTTAGGTGTAAGTAATTTGGCGCTTTTTGAAAAATTTTTTCGGGATATAAAATTGATTGAAAACGGTATAACAAAAAAAAAATTTACACTTCCACGGAATCTGGTTTAAAATCGAGTTAAATCCAGTTACAAATCACCCTCGTTTACATTACAAAACTTGGCAGGCAAACTTGATTTTGGTGTGACAACATTTTGTAAACAAAATAAAAACTAACCTCAAAATGAAAATTTTTCTATGTTTTTTATGGCGGACTACTTTTTAGAAGGACGATATTTGTTTTTGTTCTTTTGGTCACCATATCAATGCACAAATTGTCTTCGCCGGAAACAAAAATAAGTAATTGGATGATGAATTGAACTTATCTTTCAGTAAACAATTTCATTTTATTGGGTTTAACATTCGTTTTATTTAGTTTTCCTAAATTAAATAAATTTTTTTATATTGTTTAAATTTTTTTCCCACATGGTGAGAAGTTTGCAAATTTCTCTCTCAAAATAGAGGAAAACACAGTGTTGTATAGCTGTAACCTAATTTTGAACGTAATTTTAAATTAGATTGTCCGACAACCTAGTTATGAATTGAAATTACGTTTCATAACCAGATTGTCTCCAAATCCGGATTTAACCAGAAACCAGATTTCAGCTATAATGTAAATTCACTATTAGATATTTTTTTTACCAACTTAAAAATAAAACTTGCAAAAAAAATATTTTTAACAAACTATCTAATGACCAGTTTTTAACTTCGTATTTAAATATGCAATTAGTTAATTGCCATTTAAATTTAAGTTGTATTTAAATACAGTTTCAGTTTTTCAGTCTTAAATGACAATTGTTATTTATTTGCGACAAAAGTATGGTAGCATCATGAAATGTCAAAAAATTAATGATCATTATTCATAAAACAGCTGTTTAAAGAATAGAAAAAAGCAGAAAATATAAAATATAGAAATAAAAAAAAAAAATAAAATATATACATATATATAAATATATATATAAATAGAAATAAAATATAAATTATAATTAAATTAATAAAATAAAAATGAAGAGAAGTGAAAATTTCATCCGAAGTTGAATTTTTATTGGCTGCTGTAATTTAATTTATTTTTTATTGTTTGTTTTACCACGCGGAAAAAAACAAACTGTCAAAATCATATGTTATATTTGTACAATTTAAATAGACTTTAAATGCCCAAGATTGGTCACTTAAATGTGATTTAAATTTTAAGTTAAAAACTGACATTTGTATTTAAATAGAACTTAAAGTCCAAATGGCATTTAAATACGAAGTGAAAAACTGGGCATAAGATTTTTTTGGCGATTTCCATCGCTCTGTTTGACGAAAAACGGCAGAAGAAATCTGACAACCCTGGTGACAACAAATTTTTAGATGTAGGGAAAAAATTTTAATTTTCAAAATACCTTCTGGCATCACTGGTTCCTTGTACTTCTAGAAGATTCCGTGAAAACTATAGAATAAAAGCCTGCAGCAATCTTGTAATTCCTCGAGAAAAGGGAAATCAATTAATAATAATTCAATTAATATAAATTTCTAGAGCATATTGTATAAATAATTAGCAAATATGGAGAAGGTAAAGAAAATTTTTCATTCTCATTCAGTTAAATACAAGCAATGGATTTTTTTTGCATTCATCATTTTTCTTTCTAGGTAAATGAACTTAAAGAAAAAGGCAACCAAGCCTTAAATGCAGAAAAATTTGATGAAGCTATTGCAGCCTACACAGAAGCCATTGGTTTAGATGGTAAAAATCATGTTTTATATAGTAATCGTTCGGCTGCCTATGCAAAGGCCGGTAAATTTTCGGAAGCTTTGGAGGATGCTGAAAAGACAATTGAATTAAATCCTACTTGGGCCAAGGGATATTCACGAAAAGGTGCTGCTGCCTCCGGATTATGCGATTACATGAAGGCTATCGATGCTTATAATGAAGGTAAGTTTGTGTGTAACATATCGTATGATTATTTTTTTTTTTATTTCCAAAAGGTTATATTATGTTAATGAACTTTTATGATGCAGACTATTGTTTTTTGCAAAAAAAAAATAAACATAACCTTACATTTTTCGTTGATTGTTGCGTTTTTTTATGCAAAAATTTGAGATGCCAGATGAGTTGATTTGTATATTGACGATTTTAGTAGAAAAGTGGATTTTTTTTTGTTTATGACTCAATAACGTCATTCCCCTGGCAAAAAACAAGCTCCAAAATGAGTTGGAAATGTCAAAAAATATTTAACTTTTGCTGCGTAAGACGTATATATACGTTTTATCAAAACTTTATTCTGTTGTGTAAGACGTATATATACGTCTACTCTGCATGTGTTTTTTAATTTCGACGCAACAGCCGAAGGTTTTTTTTTTATTTTGATTAGGCAGTTATGTAGTTATGGCTAAACACTAGTTTACGGTCATAACTCTAGTTTCAAATTTTCTCGATCAAAAGAACTTTTAATGCTGGGCTTAAAAATTATTTTTTTTTGTTGGCGACCCCCGGTTCCCGAGTTAGAGACCCCTAAAGTTTGGATTTTAAATTCTTTGTATCTTTGACATTTGTAATCGGATCGAACCAAATTATATATCATTTAAAAGCTAATTGGATCACCTTTCGTAATTTTCCTTTAACCCATTAAGCTTTAAATTCTGTATTCTTTAACCGAACTTTTTAGAAAAACTCGATATTTGACTTAAGCAAAGGTACGAAATAAGTATTATTTAATTGTAGCTAAGATTATGCTTTAATTTACGATAGATATTATATTCTAATTTAATCCTTCTAACACCGCATATATTAACAGTTATATTCGATATTTAATTGTCTTTATTTTTGCACTTTTGTTATATCTATATATAAATAAATAACTTTGTTAAATTGCAAATTTTGAAAACAAATATATTAACCCACTGCAAACCATTAATGCGTGTGCTCCGAAAATCCGCCATATCTGTAATTAAAAAAATATTAAATCATTTTTTATTTTTTACTTTATCTTAAATTAAAGCTTGAAGTCTTGCCTACAAGACCAACATTACATTTTAAAAATTTTGAAATAACTGAATTTGTTTTAAAAACTGCTAGTTCAAAATCGGAAAATTATGAGTAGTGATGGAATGTTTTTTTTATTCCGTTTCGCATTATTAAGCCAATAAGGCCAACAAGCTTTATTATTATTACACAATAATAATACATAAGTTATACAATTAAAAAAAAAAAAAAACAACTTAATACAGATCAATAAAGTTCATTTAAAATACAAATCCCAGCCATAATACATAAAAAAAGCAAATAATAAAATAATTAACAAGCAATAGAAGTTAAGTCCAATTAGATGTAACACAGCCAAACACATTATACAAATTAAATGAAGAATACAGGACGGAAAAATATTCCAAGAGTTTTAAACGAAATACATTATTAGACTGGGAAAAAATACGCAGCGAGTAAGGCAATATATTCCTATGACGAGGTATTCTAGCAATTAAACACCTTTCAAACGCAGACCTAATTATTTATTCTAGGATGAAAAAAATGAGGATTTCTATTAAAAGGAGAGAAAAATGATAAGAATGATTCTACCATTCTTAATTACCTTGTGGAACATCAAATTTCGATATTTAAAAAAGTTATCACAAGAACATCCAAGCAAACGTCTAACATAACTTGAAATATATATTATGTTTAAGACTCTTTCTCAGGAGTATTGCTATGTAATACAGTTTTTGGCCTAGAAGGCTTTGTATTATTGATGAATTAATAAATAAATAAATAAATAAATATGTTCTCTGCTTTTACCAATAAATAAAAATCGGACAATTGCATTCTATGCGTTTCAACATTATAAGATGTGCATTAATACCAGACACTACTTCAAGACCATAAAGGATATGCGATATTAAAATCGCATGTGCCAGCCTCTGCTTGATATGTAAGGTCAAGAAAATTTTAGTTCGGTAAACCTACGCAGGGATTTTTCCTGTTAGCGCATCAATGTTGGATTTAAATGAAAATTTACTGTCAAGTATAACTCTCAAACATTTATACTGACTGATGAATTTAATGTCATCATCACCCAAAAATACCTCTAAATTCCGATAAAAACGATTTGAATTAATGTTTAAGAAGTTTTGATAGTCTACTGCAAAACACGTTCAAGATACATATTTATATTGTTTTCAAAAACTTCAGGTAATTTACAATTGTCTTTAAACAATAGGAAAACATCGTCAGCAATTAAAATTGCTTCAAGTGTTGCCGTATTAGTTACCTCTGGAAGATCATTAACGTATAAAAGAAATAGTAAAGGTCCCAAGATCCCTGAGAAAATCCATACTTTGATTTGGTATAATAAATTATATAAATTAAAGGTATTTAAAAAACCTTTCTTATAACACCAAAGTTGTATAAATAGCCACTAAATAAAATATCCAAACTTTAACTCTGAAAATATAGGCCGCCGACACAAAAATTCTTGTTTTCCTAAACTCACCTATTTTAATCATAATTTCGTTTTGTTTTTAGCTATGGCCGTAAACTAGATTTGTTCCGAAAATATGTATATTTTATTTTAGCTCTGAACCATTGGATGAATACATTTTCTTCAATTATTTATGTTTTATGATTCTTTTGAGAAGGCTCATATTTTATTTATTTATTATTCTTCAATTAAATAACCGAGCCCAAAGGGCCATATATGGCTAAGAAATAACTACAACACAAGACTACTGTATTATATAAAACAAAAATATAAATAACAATATAATATTAAAAAAAAAAAGAGAAATAAACATATATGTATTATAAAATAGTAAAAACATTAGAAGTTAAAAGAAAGAAGAGAAAAACAATATAAAGGCACTGTAAACCAATGAATAATTACAATCACACGTTCCATTAAAATGTCAAAAATATTTTAACTCATTACCTTGAGCATAGATCAAAACTTTGCGTTTAAAAGTGTAGAATGGTAATTCCATAAAAATAAAAAATAATAATAAAATATAAAAAATAATAATAAAAATATTTTAACTCATTACCTTGAGCATAGATCAAAACTTTGCGTTTAAAAGTGTAGAATGGTAATTCCAAGGACTTGAGCTCTGTAGGCAAGTGATTAAAAATATGAGCTACCCGCACATGAAATGATCGTTCTAAGAGTGAGGTTAACCTAGGGATTTGAATTTGACGACTTGTAGAATGGCCAAAAGAAAAAAATGAATTCAAATATACAAGGTCATCATTATGATTAATCTTATAAAATAAAGTATAGTCCTTGCTTTAACATAGTTCGAAAATGGACAACCTAAGAATCTCGAAACATACGGCGTCATATGGGTACGATTAAGTCTCCTTAAACAAAATAGATAACGGATTACTCTATTAAACAACACTGAAAGCCTTTTCATAATGTAGCCAAAAGTGCCACTATAAACTTCAATGCCGTATAAAAATAAAGGCATAATTAAAGAATGTATGAGCATAACCTTGATTCTCATAGGTAAAATTAAATTAACATTATAGAGCAGGAGTGCCCAAAAGTTCCTTATGGAAGAGCAAACACCAATACATTTAAAGAAAAACTAATTTTTATTCAACATTTTTTGTTGTAAAAACCAATACATACAAAGAAAAAAGAAAAAAATATTTCAATGTTTACCAGCAAAGCAAACGAAAGTGTTGTTGCTTTGCGCTTGCGTGTATAAAGTGAAGAACGACAAAAAAACTAATAAGACAAAGTTGTTTGTGTATTTCGTATTGCTAGTGCTGAGCGCTATATATGTGTATTAAAACACACAGCCTATAGCTAAGTGTTTTTACAAAAACAATTGAGTACCAAGCGCATAGGCCGTGGGCACCCCTGTTATAGAGCCTACGCAAGGAGGATTTTTAAGTTTTTACAATAAAGTTATGAAATTTCAAAAAAAGTATCCTAATTTTTCTGGCTGGGTCATATTAATTTTAAAAATATAATAGATATTTGGGCTATAAAAAAAAAACCAAAAAAGAAACTACGCAGATTTTAATATTTTGAGCAATCGTTTAGGGGCTAAAAAGTAGGGTCAAAATTTAAACATTTTTGTATGAAAACATCTTTAGAATTTAAGAAATTTAAATTTTTTGTACGCAGTATTAAAGTACTCGTAGAAAAAAAACTTTTGCAGTATTTAGTTATATATAAAAGTGATAGAATTAGTTTTGATAAATTGTGCCATATACACTTACATATCAGAGAGCCATGAGACCATTCGTGTTTGTTGTCCATTCATACATTCATTGCTTTTGCATTGCTTTTATTCAACAACAACAGCTTATGCTGTTGCTGTGATGTTATATGTAATCATATATGATTATATCGGAACTTTTTCGTCGGGAAAAGAAAAAAAGTTAATTTGCCTTCTCCTGGTAATTAAATATAAACATATATGCTAGAAACAAAAAAAAAATCGACTACTTTTACAAATAATTGTATATGGCATCACATATTAGTCAAATTAAAATCTCATCTAATTTTTTTATATTTAAATTTATATTTAAATTTGACTTTGATTTATATTTAAATTTGCATTATTATTTGAAATGTGATACAAAATATTAGTGCGGATTTCCAAACAATTTTATTTTGTGAAATTATATCAAATTGTATCATATTATATCAGATGAGATATCCTGGGGTCACATGAGATAAGGTTTATAATTATATATATGACTATCTATTTTTATAATATACCCATATCGGAACATTTTTCATCGTGAAATTAAAAACTAGATAAATAGTTCGGCTTCGGCCGAACATTGACAATTTGGGCGAAGTTCGGATACGGCTTCGACCAAAAAGTTAGTTTGGTCGGACACTACTAAGACTTTAAACTGGAAAAAATATATAAAAAATTAGAAAATATATTAAAGCCATTGATATATTTTCTTATTTTTACAACAGTTCCGTCCTAACTTCGAAATGATAACAACGGAAAACAGTTAAGGCAAAGCGTTGGCAATTAAAAAATGTAGTGCTTTCTTAGTACCATAAATACAATAAAATCCATGATTATTATACTGATTTGTCAGTGTTTTCAAGCCATGTATAATTTTAATTGGGAATTCATCGTAATGTGAATAAAAAACACGAAAAAGTTATACATTAAAAATGCAAAAATACATAAAAAAAACATTAATTTAGAAACACAGAAGGCAACTTCAAAACTTAAATCAATTATGTTTGAGAAATTCAATCAATACATTTTTTAATTCATATATTTTTAGAAAATATTAAAATTTATTTGATTTCATTTTACATAACATTTAAATAATTTTTATTTAATGCACAGCCAGTACTAAAAATTATGTTTTTAAGGTACTGGGAATGTAGCAAATGTTAACGTTTTGCCAACAATCGCGAATAGCGGCAATTGATTGTCATCCGTTATCATTTGTTGGCAATTTCTGACTGTGTAGTTTTACTTTGGTCATTTAATAAAATATTATAATATTAAATGACCTTAAGCCGAATTAATAAAAAATTAACAATCAAAGGGTCAACGATAAAAAAAACTTATTTAAAATAAACTTTAATATTTTATTATATTTCTTTAATTAGGTCTCAAATATGACCCTCAAAAATGCTATACTCCTACAAGGTCGTCAAGAAGTTACTTCAGCCGTGCTAGAGTATATGCAGCAACAACGTATGAACACACCCATGGATGTTGATCCACCTACTACTAGACCAACCTCAACCTCAAAACCAGCTGAAGCAGAGAAAAAATCGGAAACTCCTAAACCAGCTGCTGAACCAAATCTTGATGAGATGACAGAAGAAGAACGTCAAAAATATAAGGCCAAAAAAGAAAAAGAAGCTGGTAATATGGCCTATAAAAAGAAAGATTTTGAAGTGGCTCTTAAACATTACAATGCTGCGTTAGAATTGGATCCCACAGATATAACATACTATAATAACATTGCCGCCGTATATTTTGAACGTAAAGAATTTGAAGAATGTATTAAAACGTGTGAAAGGGTATTGAAATTGGTCGAGAAAATCGTGCTGATTTCAAACTGATCGTAAAGCTTTTGCACGTATCGGTAACTCTTATAGAAAATTAGAAGATTACCACAAGGCTAAAACCTATTATGAAAAGGCCATGTCAGAACATCGTACACCTGAAGTTAGAACTTCGTTGAGCGAAGTCGAAAGTAAAATCAAGGAATTGGAGCGGAAAGCCTACATTGATCCTGTTAAGGCTGAAGAAGAAAAGGAAAAGGGCAATGAATTGTTTAAGAAAGGTGATTACAGTACTGCTGTTAAACACTATTCAGAAGCAATTCGACGTAATCCCGATGATCCCAAATTATATAGTAATCGTGCGGCGTGCTATACAAAATTGGCTGCTTTTGATTTGGGCCTTAAAGACTGTGAAATGTGTATTAAATTGGATGATCAATTCATTAAGGGTTACATACGCAAAGGTAAAATTTTACAGGGCATGCAAAAGAATTCAAAAGCATCGACAGCATTCCAAAAGGCCTTAGAATTGGATCCCAATAATGCTGAAGCCTTAGAGGGATTCCGTGCTTGTGCTCTGAATCGTCAACGTAATCCGCAAGAAGTTTTGAAAAATGCCATGGGTGATCCAGAGGTACAACAAATTCTTAAAGATCCCGCTATGCGTTTAATATTGGAACAAATGCAAAATGATCCAAATGCCGTAAAAGAGTAAGTTTCGTTATTAATTTAAACAAAATAAAACTGGACTAATTTTGTTTCTTTCAGGCATTTACAAAATCCTGCGATAGCCGATAAAATTATGAAACTTATGGAATCGGGCATCATACAGATCCATTAAAAAAATTAGAAACAAAAATATTTCCAAAAAAGGCACTACAAAAATACAAAAATAACTCCATTCTCTTAACAACAAATTAAATTTGTTTTCCAACTATTATGGTGTATGCTTTTGTTATTATTTTTTTAATTTTTAAGATGTCTTTAATTAAACACAAAAGTAATTTCGTTACATTTATTTCCAATTATAAATACAAAAATTTTCATTTTCTTTATTTTCGTTCTTTAACATCTAAAAAATTCCTATTTTTAATTTTAATTCTATAATTGTTTATGGAATTCGTATTTGATATTTATGAAATGTAATTTATTTTGAGTACATTTTTTGCGAGATTTACTATATTTAGCTTATAGAAAAAAGAACAAGAAATACTGCTTTAAATACAACAAAATCTTAATATTAAAACTATTAACAATAAATTTATTGTTTAAAAAGAAAAATTAAACTATTTCTCAGTATGAAATTTAAAATAATAAAGTGTTAAGAATAAATTTAATTTTTAATCTTGGTCTTTATGAAATCCCTAGTCAATTTTACATAACTGTTCACTATAAAATCCGCCTTGACTGCTAATTTGTAGTGTCCGACCGAGTATTCGGCTTCGGAGTTCCGCCAAAAAGTAAAGTTCGGCCAAGTTCGGTGTTCGGCCAAATTTTGGCCGAATTTGGCCGACCTACCGAACTTTTTATGATTATTTATAAAAAAGCACAAATAAATAGCAACTGTGGTTATATTTACTTTTCAGAATTTACAAAAAACTACATAAAAAATACAACGTTAATTATGATAGAATACCAAAAAAAAAAAAACAACGATATTTAAATATCAATGTGTGTGAAAATATTTCAAAAAGCCAAAAGAGTTTAAAAAAAATTTCCAGAAATGTACCTGCAAGACTTATAAGCAAATAATTAAGTTTAATGCGATATAATTTAAATAAACGTATACTTTTATATTTTGCAATTAATTTCGAGTAGTAAGTAATCCTAAAAAGTGATTAACAGGTTCATCAATTTGGGATAGACATTATGCAGTACCAGACTTAGAAGTAGCAGAACCAAATGAAAATTTTATTGAAAAAGAAAATAAAATGTTTATTACGGAGCCTTTAAGTCCCGAAATATAAATATATTTGAGTATTGGAATTCAAGTCCATTTACAAATATAAAAGCTGTAGCAATAAAATATTTATCAGGCCCACCAACTAGTGTAGCTAGCGAACAGCTTTTTAGCGCTGCCGGGCAGCTTTATTCTGATAGACAAAGCAATTCACATGGTGTGAATGCGGAAAAATTGCTTTTCTGTCATTACCATATCAAACTTTTTAATTTTAAATTTCAAATATTAAAGTTTAAGTTTGTTTTTCTATATCAACTTAAAAATCGACCAACTATTTTTCTTTGACTATAAAATATAGTACAAATACTTTATTCTTTTTTTGTACTTAAAATAGTACAGCTATTTTCCAAATATGATTTTTTAAAAAAATATACCTATACATTTTTGTTTATGTTTAATAACTTTTTGGTTTAAATTTATTGATCTAAAAAAACAATTTAAATTTTTTTTTTATTAAAACAAAAAGTTCGGTTTCGGCCGAACATTGATATTATGGCCGAAGTTCGGCTTCGGCTGAAAAAAAATGAGTTCGGTCGGACACTACTAATTTGTCTCAAAATAAAGAAGACGATTCCAGCAATAGCCTTTAATATAAATTGTTTTCACATGTTATATCTAACGGTTATTTTGCAGTTCGTTGGTTAAAAAAGATTTAAAATGTTCTTGGAGTATATTTTAATTAACTTTTATCTTCTCCTTATGGACCAGTTTAATTTTTTAAATATTTGATACAATTATTTTACTTATTCTTACAAATTTTCCGTTCGCGTACTTTTTTTTATATTTTTCTTTTTAAGAGTAAATTTGGGTTTACTCTGTAATTTTGTTGCCGAATATTTTTTACTGGGGGATATTCGTGTATGTGCCAGAAAACGAAACCGCAAAAGTAAAACGAGTTTACAAAATTAGGTGTGCCAGATTCCGATATCGCAATTTTTTTGCTCGTTTTAAATCGAGCAGTTATACTTGGTCGAAAGTAAATAGAATATAGATTTTTTCTTAGAAAAGTTTGTTAAATAATAAAAACAACACTTGGTATTAAAAATATGAAATGTTTTTTTATTTATTTTAAGTCAAAAAGCAATCTTTTAAAAGCTTCTTCAATTTAAAACAAGACTTTTAAAAATCTCTTAATATTTCATGTATTTTTACATTAATCTGTGGCAATGAAATAAAATGCATTTTTTTAAACAAAGTTTTAGTCTCACAATTACAAAAACACTTTGAACTGAGCATGAACAATGTAAATTAGTTTTTTTATCATGCACATAAATAATTTATTATTAACTTTTATTAAAAACTGTCTTAAAAAAATATTTCTTGAAAATAACACTTTTTTTTTACAAATCGCAAATTTACATAAAGTATTCTTCTTCTTTTATAATGATATTCGAAAAATCTAGAGTTACCGAAGTTCACAAACTTCAATAAGTCAAGTTTTTTTTTTGCATTTTTTTATTTAATAACAACATAACAACAAATTAACAATTAGAATGTATATAAAAATAATAGCAAATATGTTTTTAATTGTTTTGTTAAAAATAAACACATAAAAACTATTGATTTAGTTGCAAAATTATTGCAATAATTTAATATGGCAGACCTAGATTTTAATGACATATGTTTTAAAAACATTTGCATGTCGTGTCAGGGATGATAAAGTTGGTACTATAGTACTTTTTGTTGTAGTATTTGAAAAGTACCATGGTACTCTTATGACCACTTGACTACTTTATTTACAAATTTTTGTTTATGAGAACACTCCCAATAAGAGATAAAACTAATAACGAAATTGTTTCCCCATACATTTTGTATGAATAGCAAAAATCCGCTAGAATGCTGACTAAAACTTCGTCATTATAGAATTCTTTTTTAAGCTAAATCTTTTGGCAAAATTCATTTTAAAAAACAAAACGGAATGTCAAAAAAATTTTAAATGTTCGATAGAAAACCCTTGTAAATCTATTACAAAAAAGCAGGTGTCACTTACACTTAAACAACATCGGCAAAGTTTTGCGTTAGATGCGGTTCACAATAAAAGCTTAAAGCAAATCTATTTTCCCATACAATTTTCACTAAAATTTCCCATACAGAGTGTACAGTTTCGCTTTTAGTTTTAGCTGTTGTTGTGAACAAGCTCTTAATAAATAATAAATAAATTTTCATGACGATTTGGTTTGTTAATTTGTTTAGTACTGTTGGGGATAAAAAGTACTATTTTGAAAATTGAATTCACCATCTCTGTGTTGTGTACAAGCAACAAAAAAAAACAGATAAAAGGACGGCGACAAGTTTTGAAAAAAAAACCATAACAATTTACTGCAGCCGTTAATAAATATAACTTAAAACAAAAACACAGTGCATTTTTTGTATAATTTTTTTTTGTTTACAGCTTTTTTCCTTTTTGATACAATACAACAGCTGCTTAAAATTACGTTTACAAGCTTTTGACATTTAAAATTTTTTTTTCGAACAAAACTTCGAATATACCAAAACGTACGTTTTAAGGAACACCAATTTCTAATGATTCGTTTTCAAAAAAGTTTGCTATTTGAAAATGACTCGATATCCAGCACATAGCCGATTATGTAATTCGATTAAAATTTTTTTTTCGAATTTTGAAATTTTAAAACTCCTAAGATGGTCTGTACTTAAGTCAAACTTTTTTTACTTTTCGGATTTACTAGATCATTTGTTTACACGTTTTCAACATTTTTACTTATAAAAAGTACTTTTTATTACTTATTTTCAATGTGAAATTCTGATCGAATTGAATTACATAATAACCGCCTTGGAAAAGTAAGAAAACAAGCCTAAAGTCTGAAATATGACCTTTTCGGTTCCGAAATTTAAAAAAACGTTAAAAATTGACTAAAGTATTCTAACAAATTGGACTATATACATATATACTATACTATATAGATACAAAATTCGTGTTGGCCTTATTTTTAAGTTAAAATATGCTCTTTAAAATTATATGCCTATCGATTTTTTTCATGGAAAGGGTCAAGGAAATTTTTTGGCGTTTTGAATTCAAATGTCTACATCTCGAAATGCTCATTTTTTTAATTCTTTAAAAAATATATGCTTATTATTGAACTTTTCTTTACATTGGGGTGCAACATTCAGTGTGGTATCTCGATTATTCTCTTAGTTATAGCAATACATATAATAAATGTTTGGATAATATATTTTTTTTAAATGTTCGTTTTTTTTTTTAATTACATTTTTTAACACACGCATGTTTCACGCAATCTCACTGCTGACCTCTACTGTTAAGTATTAAATTCAACTTTTATAAATTATTTGCTTAGTAACTGTCAGATTTTTCAAAAAACATTTCAGATCTTGTGGGAGAAAAATGGGTGTAGCTCCCAGGTGCCCGAATATGCGAAGCCAAAATGATTATTTAACTAGATAAAAATGTAGATTTCTTAGATATTGACCTTAAATTAAACATTCAAATTCACTCCAGACCGCTCCTAAAAATTGTTACCTTATGAAAGTTTTTCCAAAAATTTTGAAGGTCCGTTTTTGGGCTCACCATTTTGCTTAGACTCTCTTAGAATAATCAATCAATGAACCAATTTTTCGAGTAATTTAAAATGGCCAATTTCGAGTAACGAATAATTTGAACAATTTTAGTCGATTAATCGAGAAAATCAAAATATGTTCTTTTTCAGTTTATTAAAAAAAATTAAATTGCTTCGTATTAAAAAAAAAATTTTATTTAATATAAAGCCATGTGGCAGTTATCGTTTTAATTATAATTTTTAATCAGTGGTATAACCTTTTAACGTTTCACCACGATATGGGCAATTCTGTACTAAGAAAAAAATATTATTTGGTCATTTTGGAGAAAAAAACGTTCTGCACCGAGACCGATGACTAAAATATAACTTTTTGCAATTTTTTAAAACCATTCTTGAACAACTACATACATACATTATTTTATACTCAAATGCAGGGATATTTTATGTGACTTCGAAACTATAAAAAGTTAATAGCAAAAGTTCCGATTTCCGAAAATTAAGCAAAATTTTCATATATCTAAATATTCAACAAAAAATATAAGAATCGCAACAATCGCAAAACTATTAGAATTTTTTGCAAGATTAGAATTGAACTTAATTCATCATCATATGTTGGTGCTACAGCTCGGATTGGGCCGTTCACAAGGTATCTATTATTTAAGAATTTATTTTTAATTATTTAAGAATTTATTTTTAATTATTTAAGAATTTATTTTTAATTATTTAAGAATTTATTTTTAATTATTTAAGAATTTATTTTTAATTATTTAAGAATTTATTTTTAATTATTTAAGAATTTATTTTTAATTATTTAAGAATTTATTTTTAATTATTTAAGAATTTATTTTTAATTTTAAATTACCGAATGTTGATAAATTACCGAATGTTGTAATATTGTAACTGTTATTTTGTCTTTAAAGCAAAAATTAATCGAGTAATTTTAAAATCTTACTCGATTAATCAAGTACATAATTTTAAAATCACACTCGATTAATCTAGTAAGTTAAAAACCACAAAATAGAGTTACTGTTTACTCGAACAAAACCAAGCCCGAGTAATTTAAATAAAATAGACTATTCGTTCGAAAATGTTTCTAGTTTTTTTTTACATTTTTCACTATTTTGAACTGACAAATTTCGTATTTTTTAAGCAAAGTTCACACTATATTGCAAAACACGTATTTTGCGAAAACACTTAAAATTCTAAGAAAAATCTCATGAAAAATTTTATAACTTTTTTTCCGAGCGGAATCCCAGGAATTTGGAAAAAAAATGTAAAAAAGTTCGGTATCATGTATTGCCTAACGTACGGTCTATACTAGCAATAAATATGTTGACAATATTCGAAATACGTCGGCAGAATAACAGTAAAAAAATTATTATTGCTAAGCTTATGTTTAGGGTGGTGAACACGTATTTATGGTAACTCATATTTTAGAAAATTTCAAAGAGAAAGGTTATAAAACAAAACATTAAGAGCGTGGCCATTTTGTGTATTCATAAATAATAAGAAAAAAATTAAGTTTTTTTTAAAGAATTAAATAATTATTTACATAGTTTTTTTTTTCAAATTACTTTTTGATAGCGTCTTAGTTTTTTGGCGTCCTTTTCTATAAACGTCAAACTAAAATGACAACTAATTTTGACGTAATATGTTGGCAATAAGTGTTGCCGAATATTGCCAAAAACTTATTGCAACATATATGTACGGCAATAAATATGTAAGCAATAGAGTGGTCCACACTAGAGATAACATCATTTTGACATATACTGCAATATATTTCCGCATATTTATTGCTAGTATAGACCGTACGTAATAGGGAATCCCTATATAAAATGTAAAAGTTCGCCGGCTACTGGCAAAATTATGAGTTTCTTACAAAATGTATGGGAATTTTTTTATCGCTTTTAGTTTTAACTATTAGAGAAGAAACACAATAAAAGATTAAACTAATAGCGAAAAAAATTCCCTTACTTTTTGTATAAGTTATATTTCTGCCTCAAAATTTATCACTCTCTTAATATGAGAGAAATAAAGAGATGCTCAAATTTGCTTGACGTAGAGTTGCCATAATATAACTAAATTTTTTTTGTTCTCTTGTAGATTGTTTTTTCTGTACTTTGTTACCAACAAAACATTATTTCCATGCAGAAAATGAGAAATTTGGAAAAATAAGAAAACACATGTTTTACGCATACACAATACAAAAATTGTATAAATAAACGTAAAAAAATAGCCAATAGCCCGCGCAGCAATTTTAAATGCACGCCCTCTCGGACTTTATTTACCTTTTGGTCCTAATTGTGAACATACTCTCATTGTAAACGTCTGTAAAGATAAAAGTTAACCCTTCTATGCATGGTGTTACATATATGTAAGGGTACCTTTACCCATACACTACGCAATATTCTTATGCAACTTTTTCTATTGTGCAAAATATTAACAGCGTGTATGTCATATTGGAAGGTTGTACAATATATTGGAAAAAATCAAAAAGGTTTTGATTCTTGCGCAACCAAGAAATGAAAAAATATTTTATAGTGGATCGGCCACATTATGCAATTTTTTATATCCCTCCAAAACAGAACAAAAGAGTGGTGCCATATTACACGGTGTAGGGCAAAATGAGAATACTGGCAATAATATTGCAAAGTGTAAGGGTACCTTAACGAATAATTTGACTGAGTGCTGCGCCTGATAAAAGTAACATAGACACACTTTTTTATTAAATACGATAAAGCCAAGTCTCATTTGTAATATTCAACAGCTTATATGTCCAAAACAATGGAAAATTTTGAGATATACACTTTTTTGTGGCAAAAAAATTAAAAAAAAATATTAAATTTTTTTTTAAACAATTACAATTTAAAAGCAGTAATAATTAAAAAGTTATTAAAGAAACTAATTAGATATGAAGTAAAAATTATAAGCTTTCCAACACAAATATATATTGTGAATTTTATATAGTCGCTATAAATTTGCTTATTAGGTGATCCGAAGTTTTGACTCTTTTTTGTTTTTTGCTAATAATATCGTAAGAAGTGAAAATATCACAAAACGCTGAAATTCGTGTTCACTTATTTTCCATTTACTATCAAAATATGTATACAACTTTCATTATTATCTGGAGTTTCATGCAGTAATTGGTTAATTGTGTCGTCAGATTTGCCAACTTCTTTTCTATTCTCAATTACGACACTTAAGAAATTAATCAGCATGATGTCGAAAAATCACAAACGTCATTTTACTTTTAAAGAAAATTGTATTTTAATTAAGGGTTCGTTACTCCAGCGGATATGTTTCGTAAATGGACTGTAACTCCATATAAGGCGTGAAAATAGTACCTACATACAATATGCTCTCTCTCTCTTACATAATAAACAAATGATAACGGATTTGCGAAAAGTAAATTATATTGTTCAGAGTTTATGCGACGTCCTTTTTTTTAAACGCAACATCCATAAACCAAAACCTCTGATCCGTTACGGCAAGACTAATTGAGCTTTTGACCAACACACTATGAAATATTTTTCACATCTTGGTTGGGCAATAAGAATCAACGTCTTTTTGAATTTTTTCCTATATATTGAACAACATTTCAATATGACATACACACAGGTAATATTTTGTACAAAAGTAGCAAAAGTTGCACAAGAATTTTGCGTAGTGTACCTTTAGTGCTTAATTTTGAAAAATTTAATAAATCGTTTGAGTTTTAAAGATAAACGCATATGGCTGTAGTTTGTAGTCAGTGCTCTGATTAATCTCTCATATAGATAAGTTTTGGTTGCCCTTATAAAAACAGCTGTTTTGGCTGATAACAAATTTTAGTTTTGCAACAATCACAGAAAAGCAATAAATTTCTAGATATTTAATTGACAATTAAAAAATAAATTATAAACAAAAAGAACCAATAAAAATTCAGTTTTTTAACAAATAAATTAAACTATCAAAGAATATTAATTAAAATAAAGAATGAAAATATTTCATTGAAGTCTGATCAATTTAATGTATAAACAAATTAATGCATTATATATATATATAAATATAACAAATTAAATATTACAACTATTAAATTTAATAATTTAAATATGTTATAATACTTTTATTTAAAACACCAAATGAAAAGTCTATTACGCCCATTAAAAACATTGTCGTCACCACCAACACTTGTAGTCATCAAACCATATTTTAACGACACAAAAAGTTTATCTTCAATTAAAAAAAGAAACCAACGTTTTTCTCTTTTGTTTGATAAAAAAAATACGATATCAGTGGCAAAAAACCATGTTTAATTAAATTGGAAACAAATAAACCTTGGCGACAAATGATACAATAAACATATTTCTGCACTTTTAAATTATAAACAATTTCTAAAATAAAAAGTAAAATTTAGTGCAAATATCTTTAAAATAAATTTTAAGAGCTCTGTTTTAAAATATCATCATGGCTGTTAATTGGCGTGAACTATTTCCTACAAAATTAACATTCTTAATATTTGTATTGTATATGTCTTTATTTATAGGACAAGGTAAGTGGACATTTTGAAAACAATCTTTTATCATGAATAACATACCCAAGTGGAAATTGACAACCGTACAAAAAAAAAAAAAAAAAAACAGTAAAACTCGCTTAAGACGAACTCGGTTAAGACGAACCCTCGGTTAATACGAACTAATTTAAAAGTCCCGACGTTTTGACAACAATTTTCATATAAAATACATCTTTTAATACGAACCCTCGGTTATTACGAACTGTTTTAAGCATTCCCAAAAACTCGTTTTCATACAAATTACCATGTTTAGTACACTCTTTATCCGTTTAATGGGATATACCTAATATGAATTCCATATCCGTGGATGACTTTCTAGATATAGATGCTAATGTTTTGACGTCACATACTTTATCAGATGAAGAAATATTGGAAATTGTTAATACTCCCGATGTTGAAAATTTGTCAAGTGATAAGAAGTCGAAATAGAGGAGGAAGTATCTAATATACAAACGGTACACAATAGCTTAATAAACACAAAAAAATATATTCGAACAAAATCGTGTGCCAAAGAAGCTGGCAATCATATTTTGGTAATAGAAAAACTTATAACGAATGAAATCGTTTATTCAATCATTCAGAAAAATATAACAGATTTTTTTAAAAAAATTAAGAATTTAAATTGAATTTTTAATTGTGAATGCATGAATCGTTAAAAAAACCCCTGCTTAATACGAACCTCGCTTAAGACGAACTATTTTTTTTTGGTCCCTCAGAGTTCGTCTTAACCGGGTTTTACTGTACTAGCGATCCACTGTTATTTTTCGTAAAACCTTCTGTTACAAATTAGCAAAGTTACAATTAATATTATACTAGAAAAATTATTTTTTCTCAAAGCAGGTGTTTTGCCAGTATCACGCTCAAAATTCTTTGCCCCTTTTTTTTAAATATTAGAACTAGTCATTAGCATTGTCGTTTTTTGATATTTTCTTATATTTTACACATTCAATTATAAATTATAAAGGCTAAGACCGAACTGGATTGCTGCATTTAAAAGATGCTTGTTTTATAAACATTTCACAAAATTAATTGAATTTAATGTATTTGAAAACAACGAAATTTTTTGAGTAGAAGATGTTTAGGTTTGACTCCATCTACGCCTGGACATGTTATACTTGCTCTTTCGGGTGAGCTACCAGTTCTGGAAAGAGGGGTGCTTTTAACTGCAAAGGAACTTATTAAAGTTGCTTTTTATAATCGTCAATTGTACGATCTCGTTGTTGACTATCAGCATGTTAAATCTAGATATGCTTTTGTGCTCAGAAAATTTTACCATCTATTTATCAAGTTAGAGACTCAGTGTGTGTTATTTGATTGCCCTTTGAACTGTCAACTTGTGATTAACCTGCTTACTCTTTTAAACGTAATATGCCTATTGAAGTTATAAAGGCAGTCTACACTTCAAAGTTGGAAGAGATCTGTAGTAATGGCTATGCGTCACTTGCTACAGACGCTTCTAAAATAAGACTTGTTGATGACAAAAATTATCTCATCTCTGAGATCAAAAAACTTCTCAATGCATTTGAACTTTGTAAGTTGGTTTGTGTTCCTGGGCATGTTGGTGTGTCTTTTAATGAAAATGTTAATTATATGGCGAAAAGTGCTGCTAATTTTGGACATCCGATTAGTATTATGTTCTCAGCAAATGATGTTCTTGATCTTATAAGAAACTCAATATGGGCTGATTGGAATACGAAATTTAATCAATTGAGTCGTAACAAAGGAAAGTTCTTCAACATATGAAATAATGTTAAATCCAAACCATATCATCATGATTGTAATCTTAATCCCTTAATGTCAAATAATAGATATGACAAGAAATATTAAAATATGATCGGGGTTGAGGAGTCTAATGTTTGCAATATTTGTGACATTGTGGAGACGGCTGAACATCTTGTATTTGAATGCAGCAATTTTCGAGCTACACGTCTTACTTACGTAATATTTCAAATTTATGATAATTTAACGGACTTGCTCAAGTCGGGGAATATGTATCATTTCTTTCTTTTGCTGAGGAATGTAAAATTGAATTTTAAAGGAGAGTTTTTAATCAACAGTTTGTTTTTACTTTGTTAAAGTTGTATTTATTTTTATAAGAAAATAACATTCACAATTTTAAAATAGGAAATCGAATTTTTGAAAAGACAACAATTTTTGAAATGACAACAATTTTCAAAAATCTTGAAAAAATATTTATGTTTACTAGAAACCACTGATACTTAACACAAAGTAAAATTTAAGCTTAAACTTTTCAAAAAAGCTGTAATTTTGGTCAAAGGACACACAGGACTCCAATAGCATACCTTTAAAGACATCATCTTAACTTGAAAACATATTTACGGATTTTTAAGAAATTTGGCAGAAAGATTATAGTTAGTAGTATTAGCAAAGCCTTTAAATTTAATCAATATATGTTGAAGTTTAGGTGCTTTTTCGGTCAATTTCGCGTTATTCGAAAAACGACATACATATCTTTTAAAGTAAAACCACAAAAATAATTTTTGGACTGCAGTTATATCTTGGTAAGAGCAATAATTTATACCTAAACTTTTTCTGTTTTTTGTATTAGTTTTTGAGATTTGCTCTAAACATTTTTTGGTAGAAGAACATATTTTTTCGTTAGAATAGCATATTGTTTATTTTTCATGCCGAACAACTGGTCAGTGATTGCACATTTCATATAGACGCAATCGAACAAATAAAAACATAACAAATATTACATTATTCAAAAAACAGAGTCACTGACGAAGGTTCAATACCAGAAACTGCGCAGTCTGATTCAGAAAATTGAAAATTTGTAATGTAATTATGATTTTTAGAAAATACACTCATTCTTCTCTACCACGCCTTTCACTATTATAATTAAATAAAAAATTGCATATTAATTATAGTACTAATTGCAATTGTCTGAAAAAAAACGTTAAAATTCAAATTCAAACTGGTATACATTTCATTGCAAATAAGCTTTGGCCGGTTTGAGGATTAAATTCATAGCTGTTAAGTAATGATTTTGATTATTTTTGGATTATTTATAATCATAATTAATTAACAATTAGGAATTGTTCAAAAGAGAATTATGTAATCAATACCATTCTTTTTAAAATGTTATCTAATTGATTACTAATCGTTATCCAAATTTAACAGCTCTGGTTAAGTTATATATAGTCAATTCCCATAAAGTTTGGGGAATATATATCATTTAATGGATATGTTTTTAACTTTGGCATGTGTTGTCTGAGCGAAACAAAATGGGTGTCATTAGAAAGCTTTTTACAGACCTTTAATTTGGTATATTTTTTTTTTAATATTAACCCATTGCCGCCCAACTCATAATTTTTCGTTTTTGAACTGGCACTTAAAAAAAATGCAGTTATTTCAATATTTTGCATATAGGTATAAAATGACTCTCAATTAAAGACATTTAAGGTAGTATCCAGTAGTTTACAAAATACCGTATATAAGGTTTACATTTTTTTTTATTAAAACTAAAGTAATGCTGCTAATTTGCATTACTTGAAAAAAAACTGCTTTAAAGTGTATTCGAGTAAAAGTCATCCATAAATAAGTTAGTGGCTTTGCTGAACAAAATTTTTTTGCGTAGATAGTCTTAGTCCGGGCTTAGGGACTTTCTCCTCCAGTATGTTCAAAGCCCGGCTTCGCTGAGGAAAGGTTTTCTGTGTAAAAATCATCCATAAATAAGTTTTCCTGCGTAACCAGCCTTCGGCCGAGCTTTAGGGTTTTCTACTCCAGTATATCCAAAGCCCGGCTTCGCTGGGGAAAGTTGTAGATATAACAACAAAAAAGCAAAAATAAAGAAAATTAAATATCGAATATAACTATTAATATATGCGGTGTTAGAAGGGTTAAACTGGTAAATAATATCTTAAATTAAAGCTTAAAGTCTTAGCAACTAATAAATAATACTTATTTTGCAAATTTCCCTAAGTCAAAAATCGAGAAAATGGGAGTTTTTTCTAAAAAGTTTGGTTAAAAACAGACTAATAATATCACGCTTAATGGGTTAATGGATCTGAAAGTATTATATCTCAAATGAAAGTTGCCTCAATTAGCTTTAAAAATTATTGTTTCGATACAATTAAAAATGTCGCAGATACAAATAACTTTAAATCCAAACTTTGGAGGCCCATAACTTAGGAACCGGGGGTCGACGACAAAAAGAAAAGTTATTTTTGAGCTCAGAATTAACAGTTCTATTGAAACTTAAATGTAAACTAGAGTTTAGCCAAGCAACTGAGGACTTCCTATAAAACAATAACAACAGAATTGAGTTAAAAACGGAGTGGACTACATCGGAAGACAAAATGCTGTACTGGATGAAGAACTGATTGTTATCGTTCCCACGAAACTTTAAAAATAAAATATGAAAACATTTTTTTTTATTTTACTTAGATGTATTTTTTTCTTTCACATGTTTATATGTTTTGACATTTCCAACCAGTATTTAACCGGCCAATGCTGCCCGGTTAAATATCAATTAAAATTATATTAATCAACATCTGAAAAATTAAAATTTCATTGATTAACCAACCAGTCTTTTTAATCAACATTCAAATAAATATGTAATGGTATGGATCGGGGTTTAAAAGGAGTTGCAGGTCTATTTCTGGATTTCTCGAAAGCTTTTGATCTGGTTGATTATAAAAATAATGATGCAGAAGTTAATTTATTATGGTGTAAGTGGAAGAGAACTACAAATGTTTAAAAATTATTTTGAAAATAGGAAGCAGTTTGTTCAGATTAATGATGTTAAAAGCAGTTTGTTAAATATTGAATGCGGTGTGCCGCAAGGTAGCTGTTTAGGACCCCTACTATTTTCTATTTATTTAAACGATATAAAGAATTTAAACCTGTCTGGTCGCTTGTATATGTTTGCAGATGATGTGAGTCTTTTCTATCCATATAAATACGATTTGGCACTAACCACAAACATGAAACGTGACGTTTCGTTGATATTTGAGTTTGCTCGTGTTAATAAGTTAGTTTTAAATGCTGGCAAGACGTTTTAATTTAATTCGTTTTAAGCCCCATTCTCGAAATGAAGAAAACAATTTTAGCATCTTTGTTGATGGTAAAACGGTTGAAGAATCTCATTTTGTAAAATACTTGGGAATAACACTACAGAGTAACCTCTCGTGGGATTTACATATATGTGAAATTAAGTCTAAGATAGCTCCAGCTATTGGTATGTTGTACAAAATAAAATACAAGCTTAATAAAAATAACCAAATTATTATTATATCAGGCTTTAATTCAAAGCCATTTGAATTATATGGCCATTATATATGGTTGTAAGAATACAACAGTTTTAAAAAGTTTGCAAAGTATGCAAAATAAAGCATTGAAAACAATTTACAGTTTACCAATAACGTTTTCAACATTACCCTCTTTGTAAAGAGATTTGTAAGTCAATTCTTCCGATCCATGCACTATACGAGTACCAAGCACTGATGTATGTATTTAAATCCTTACACAACATAGGTTATCATACCATTAACTTCGTCCAAAACCAGAATGTGTTTAACACAAGGAATCATCAAAATCTTAGATTACCACTATGCAGATTGGAAACCACGAAGCAGCGTATATAATATACTGGAGTCTTTGAATATAATAACTTGCCAGTGTATTTGAAAACAATTAACAGAATATCAATATTTAAAAAAGATCTAAAAGATTTTTTGTATGAAAACCTTGAAACGCTTTTGTAGTAAATAGATTATTTTTTATAGTTTTAAATTTAGTTTTGTTTAATATTAATTACTGAATTTGAGTTTGATCGTGATTTAGAGCAGACGTGTTAAAGATTGCAGCGTATTTTAAATTAATTTTTAATAAATAAAAGCGTAAAAAACAATCAAAGTGCTATTTAAAGTACCATAAAAACTCATCAAGCATTTATTAAGCATAAAACCAATTGTGATTTGAACTAAAAATCTATTAAAAAGTAAAATGTTAAAGTGAAAACAGCAACAGGCAAACAAAGTAAATGCAAAAAAACTATAAAATAGAAGCAAAACACATCAAACAGGTTGTAAAGAATCAGCTGCTTATTAACCGATTGAAAAATAAAGCTTTAAACAACCCGCGTAAAATCAAGGTTTGGACTTCTATAAATTTATAACACCTAACATAATCCTGTTAAAACTGTTAAAGCGTTGCCAACTATAGCTTTATTTGAGCCTTTAAACCCTCAGCCCCAAAACATGCAACATAATTTAGCTTCAGCCCACACACCTACTGTAAGCAATGCAGTGTTGCCAGAAGGGCAAAATGTTGGAAGTATGGCTGTTAATGATCTTATGCTAACTATGTCAGTTATTTTTGAAATACGTTAGATGAAAAATTAAAAATTTACCAACTAAAGAAGATATAGAGTTTATTAAAATACAAATAAATGATATTGTGCAACAAGTTGATACTTTGAAAACTGAAAATCAATGTTTGAAGGATGAGATATCGAATTTAAAAATGGATAAAATGTATAATAATCAAAGGATAAGCTTAATAGAGGAACAATTGAAGAGTAGAAATATAATACTTAGAGGACTGACTGATAAAACTAAAGCTATAAATGAAGAAGTTTAAAACTTATTTAAAACTAAATTAATGATGGCAGATCCAATACCCCTGAAATCAACAAAAAAGATACATTCACATAAAGGCAAAATGACGGTAGTAGTTGAACTAGAATCATCAGAAGCGGTAGAAGAGGTGCTAAAGAGGAGTAAAATGTTAGCAAAGACAGACATTTATCTAGATCGGGATCTTTGTACTGAGAAACAACAGCAGAAAAGAGTTATGATACAAATGAAGAAAGAATTGGTAAAACTAAGTAAAACTCACAAAGTAAGTGTCCGAAATGAAAAACTAAGAATTGGGGATAAATGGTTCAGGTGGGATAAACATTACAACTTGAAGAGTGGAAGCGAAGAAGGAAATAAGATCCTTAAAAATTTGTATAAAAATGATATTAAAAATATTGAATTAAATTATAATAAAATACTTTTAAAAATTAACAATCAATAGCAAACCGATGTCTGTGGAGGAAAAAATAGTTATAAGAAAAAAATTGTAAAGGGTGTTAGTAATTTAATAAACTTTCAGAATTTAAAATATTGTCGTATAATATTCACGGCCTAGAAAATAAAATACTTTTCCAAAAATTCTTTGATTACGTAAAGGGCTTTCATATATTTTTACTATTTGAAACGCATTTGGAAAAAGAAAAATTTACACGTTTTGAAAAATTATTTAATGGTTTTAAATTATTCTGGAGAGCTGCTGAGCGAACTAGTAATTTTGGTAGAGCAAGCGGAGGATGTCTTTATGGAATCAAAAATAATCTTATTAACGTAGGCGTAAAATATACTTACAAAAAAAATTCAGAACATAGATGTGATTGACTTAAAGATTAATAGCAAAACTATAAGTATTTTCCCAAGCTATATAAGACAAAGTCATTGGCAAAGAGAATTCGACCAAATTAAAGATTATTTTAGAGAAAATGAAGCGATGGTACCAATTATAATTGGTGATTTTAATGCACATATTGGTGAATTGCAGCAGCATGTCGAGGAAATTTATATGTCTCAGCTAGAAATGAGTGACAATCGACAGTCTAAAGATAAAGTAATAGATCCTATGGGTAGACAATTACTGGAGTTCTGTAATGACAATGGTCTTATTATACTGAATGGTTTAGCAAAAGGGGATAGGCAAGGTAATTTCACGTTTGTTGGTGGAACTGGTAACTCAGTAATAGACATTTGTGCAGCTTCTCAAGAATCACTATGTTTAATTCAATATATTCTGGTAGACAAACAAATCTGGTCCGACCATATGCCGCTGGTATTATCGATGAAAACAACAAGCATAAATAATGCACACAAAGAAAAGAAGGTATTACCTAAATTAGAATGGAAAAACATAAATCCAGAAAGCTATAAAGAAAAACTAGACTCAACGCTGGTGGCAATTAAAAACGTAAAATCAGAATTAGATTTGAATGATCTTTCTAAACTAATATCATCATTGGGAATCAAACAAAAGACAAACACAAGTTCGATTGGCTCAAAATCTAAGTGGTTCAATAATCAATGTCATAAAGCAAGGAAAGAATCATTTTATTGGCTTCACGAATTTCATAGGACTCAGGATATGGAAGATAAGACAAAATACTTAAATGCTAACCAAAATTATAAGAAAACATGTAAAGAGGCTAAAGATAAATATAACAAACAGCTGGAGGTTAAGATCAACAATGTGAAAGACAGCAAGGTGTGGTGGAATCTCGTTAAAGAAATTAAAAACCAGGAATACACAAATAACAATGAAATATCATCTGATATCTTTAAACAATATTTCCAAACATTATTAAATCCAGAGCAATCATCGAATGATATTAGTTACGCTCCTGCGCTGGTAAAAGTTGATGAACTTGATAAACCGATCACATCTTATGAAATTTTAGAAATGCTAGCAAAAACAAAATCAAACAAAGCCCCTGGTATAGATGGAATTTCCTATGAGTTTTTTAAAAACGCATCACAAAATTTTTTGGAAGAACTAGCTAGAAGCTATAACAGAATGTATGATAATGGAGAAGTAGAAAATTGTTTTGAAACAAGCATAATTTTCCCTATTTTTAAAAAGGGTGACAAAAACATGCCACAAAATTATAGAGGCATTTCATTTATGAATTGCATAGCAAAGATAATGATGGGGATTCTAAATGAAAGATTGTATAAATGGATTGAGGAACAAAAAATACTAACCGAATATCAAGCGGGCTTTAGGAAAAACTACTCAACTGTAGATAATGTTTATAATTTAGCCTCTATTGTGCATCTTAAGTTAAAAAATAAAAAGAAAGTTTATGCGTTTTTTATTGATTTTAGGGCGGCATTTGATAAAGTGCCTAGAAAACTTTTATTTTACAAGTTGCGTCGCATGGGCATTTCTACGAAAATGGTAAACTTCATAGAAAATATGTACGCAAATACGAAGTCAACGGTTTGGTCAGGCGAATCTTTATCAGAAGAATTTACCACGTATACAGGCGTCAAACAAGGCTGCTTAATGTCACCCCTATTGTTCGCTCTTTATTTAAACGACCTCCACGATGTACTAATGGGTGGTTTGCTAATAGATAGCATGAACATAAGGCTGTTGCTTTACGCTGATGACATTGTTTTGTTAGCAGACGATATCAGCACCCTACAAGGAATGATAAACAGACTTGAACAATATTGTGAAATGTGGAGTATGGAAGTTAACTTGGAGAAATCTGCAATAATGGTGTTCAGAAATGGCGGTGTATTATCGAGAAAGGAGAAATGGTTTTATAAGGGAAATCCAATAGAAATTGTATCTGAATATTGCTATTTAGGAGTCCTACTCACGCCAAGATTAAGTTTTAAAAAGCACTTAGAAATAAGAAATAAATCGGCAAAGAATAGTATAATGTCAACGTGGAATGTATTCTTCTGCAAAAATCATATAGCTTTGTCTATGAAATGGAAAATGTTTCAAGCCATTTGCAGAGCAGTTCAAAGTTATGCGGCTCAAATATGGGGCTACTCTCTTTTTGACGAAGTTGATAAACTACAACTGTTCTTTGTTAAGAAAATATTTAAATTACCAGACTTTACCCCCACATACGCAGTAATGCTCGAAACAGGGATATTAAATGGACATTTGTACACCCTTGAGCTCCATCTTCGATATGTATACAGAACGCTGTTTGATTACCCAGCAAATAGACTACCCAACCAATTATCATTAAAAGTGCTTGAAAGTAATGTTTTCTGGGCAGAAAGCCTAAATAACCTAGGAACAAACTATGGTTTGGAATGGAATATTTCAAACTTAAACGCAGTAAGTTGGTCAAACAATTTTGCAAACCTTTTGATTCAAATAACAGACGGAAACCGTCAGAAAATGTGGATGAGGTGCTTGCAAAGCGATGCCAGATTGTACAAATATTTAGATCATAATATGGGACATTCTTACTTTAATAACACATACGATCGTAGTAAAATAATGTGGATTTTCAAGGCAAGATGTGGTCTCATAGCTCTAAATACCAGCTTCAACAATATCCAAAGTATATGTACATTATGTAATATGAACGAGCCTGAAGATATCCAACACTTCCTAGGAAAATGCCCTATTCTAAAAGAATATCGAATAAGATTTTTTGGAAAAGTAATTTTATCAGAAAACGAAATAATTAATATATTAAATGGTGTAAATGATGAAACTTGGGATAAATTAGTTAATTATATTAAAAACGCCCTATTATATCGCAAGGCTATAATAAATGAATTTGCCTAATTTCTTTCTTTTGTTATTAAATTTAAATACTTTAACAAATGATTTTTATAAAAATTGTAAAATTTCAATCAATTCAAACCTCCGACAGACGACTTTTGTCATTGTCGTAAGTTCAATTTCATTAATTTTAAGAAAATGTTGTAAACAAACTTAAATGTATATTTTTGAAATAAAGAACATTTATCTATCTATCTATCTAATTACTGAATTTGGAATTTTGAATAGTACATGCATATATTTTTTGCCAACTTGTCTCAATAATGCCTTTATGGCGCTGAGACCAAATAATTTTGTATTATATTTGTACATAAATGATAAATAAATAAATATTTAAACTAAAAAAAAAAAAAAAAAAAAAAGCCTTATTACACCTTGTGAATAACTTTAATTTAACTATCTCTTTTCAGGTATTTTTGTAACAGCTTCTCAAGAATCGAATAATTCATATAGTTACAATACTGTCACTGTTGTTTTGTTAACTGAAGTTTTAAAACTTATTGTTTCCGCTGCGTTATATTGTCGCGAGTAAGTAGAACACGATTAAGTTTTATCATCACTTAAATAATAATTTTTATATATGAATTTTTTAGAAACAATTTGACGTCATTAGTTAAAGATGTTCGCAAAGATTCAAATGTTATGATGCTTTACTTTGTGCCAGCTTTTTTATATTGTTTATATAATAATTTGGCCTTTGTTAATTTATCTACCTTCGATCCAACCACCTATTATTTATTGCTACAATTGAGGGTGGTTATTACGGGAATATTGTTTCAAGTGAGTTAATTTTTTTTAGTTAATAAAGTACATATTAAATAAATCATGGTATTTGCAATCCTTAATTTATTTTAGATAATATTTAAAAAATATCTAACACAACGACAATGGCTGTCTTTAGTACTACTAACAGCGGGTTGTATGTTAAAACAATTAAATTTTAGTGGAATCTATAGTGATGCTGAAAATGATGATACATTGAAATCGGCAACACAAGATATTCATGCAACTCCCAGTGAAGTGGAAACCCATTCGATGAGTAGTAAAAATATGAGTGGTTTTGATTTCAGCCTTAGTGCTGTATTAATCTTGGCACAAACTATATTCTCCTGTTTGGCTGGCGTATATAATGAATATTTATTAAAGGACAAAGGCTCTGAAGTCAATATATTCGTACAGAATGTCTTTATGTATTTAGATTCAATTGTTTGTAATGTAGTTATACTAATGGTAAAAGGAGAACTATTCTCTGCCTTTACTTCGGATAGTTTAACAGCCATTTTCCGTTTTAAAGTTATAATTATTATTATAAATAATGCTGCTATTGGTATAGTTACAAGTTTCTTTTGAAATATATGAATTCTATATTGAAAACATTTGCCAGTGCTTTGGAATTAATGTTTACCGCAGTGTTATGCTATTTTCTCTTCTCCATACCAATATATATAAACACAGCCTTGGCTATAGCTGTTGTATCATTTGCCATATATCTATATACCCAAGTCCAGTAGTCAATCTGGGCAAAGTACGACCTCTGACGAGTTTAAGTGAGGCTAATGCTACAGCTAATACTCAAGAAAAACGTAAATTTTTAGATTCTGATGGTGATACAGATTTAGAAATGGATATGGTGTAGTGTTAATAATTATGATAAATATATATATAAATATGTACTGTTTACTATTTTAAATTTTGTATGTTTTTTTAAAAATATTTGTTAGTTTATAATTTACGTTTAAATATCAATAATCATACAATACGCTTGAGTAATTTTAAATTTAAAAATAGTTTTAATATAAATTTTGTTTCATTAAAAAGTATTGAATAGAATTTTAAATAATATTTGAAGTTTTGTATTTTATGGACATGATCTCACTGTGCAGGAGGATATTGGTTAGGGTCTCCCGATAAATATTTTTTTTTTGCGATTTGTTTAAAGTAATAGCACTCAAATCATGCGTATTGAATGTGCTAAATATGGGAAAAATAAGTAAAACAATTTTGGAGAGCGTCTTCAGTTCACTGCCAGCGATTTAAGATTTTTATATTAGTGGTATTAAAACTGGCATTAGCAAGGGGACGATAGGAGCTGGTTTCTGGGGAGTATATATTCTTTCTATCTTTCTTTATATCTATCTTGCAATCTATCTTTCTGTCTATTTCTATTCTTTCTTACCGTTTTTCTCTGAAGGGATTCACAATGGACCGTATTGGTCTCCGAGTGGAGTTGTGCCCCTGGGCACATAACCCTTCCTAACCTAACCTAAAATTGGCGTAAAGATGAGATTGTTATACTGCCCAACTAAGAAAGAAAGTCACATCTCCATTTTAGTAGTTTTGAGATATTTAGCTTTTACGTTTTTTATGTTTCGCGCCTTTAAATTCAATATTTTTTTTTAAATTTCAAAAATGATTTAAAAATATATTATTTTATTCAATTTTATTATAGTATCAAACAGGGGAAATTTTGATGATAAAGTAGATAAAATGGACTTATGACTCTTTTGCCTAGTATAGATATCCAAAAAAATCTTACGAAAACCAAATTGCACAAATAAATTCAAAATTTCTTTGCATTTGTTCGCTATAAGAACAGCCATTGCTCTTGCCACCCAGCATGGCGGAAAACGTTAATTTGTACCGATAGCCTAAGTGCAACCCAGGCTATAATTAAAAATCACAACGGTGTTTATGATGATATATTACAGTTGGAGAATGAAACTCACCAGATTTTAATACTGTGGATTCCCTCACACATTGGAATTCAGGGCAACGAAAGAGCTGATTATGGTGCTAAAAGGGCACTAAATTTACCACAGATAACAGAAACTCCATGTTTCCCAAAGGCCATAACAAATCCGTTTAGGGATCTACAGAACGTCTCCAACCAGACCTAGATACAACAGCAATTTGACCAGGTCTGAATGTGTTATGTTAGCCCGCCTAAGGGTGGGTAAATGTGTATTTAACTCGAAACACTACTATGAGAAAACTGACCCGCCAAGATGTTTCAATTGTAATGTTATACTTGACATTCCTCATTTGTTAAAAATTTGCCCGGTATCGGGGATAGAACAATCGCTTGATGAGATACTAGACTGTGTGACTACCAATAACATCACAAAGATCAAAAAAAGTCTACAACAACACAATATTCAGGATGTCTAGGTCAATTTTCATAAGTTTATTTTATTTTATAAATAAAAAAAAAAAAAAAAATTCATTTTCAGAAAAAATATTCTTTATTAGTTTTTTTCTCATTTTTGTAATTAATTGTATTTTAATTTTAGTCATTATACTTAATGCATTAATTTTCGAATCATATTTTGAATATTGAAATGTAAATATGTAAATATAAGGTCCATTCGTTTACACCAAAATTTGCACAAATTTGTACTGGATTTTACTGAAATGCGTTCGCGTACACATAAATTTGCAAAAGAGAGCATCTACTAAGAGAGTAAAGTGACAGTTGTCAACAAAAAACCTGCAAATTTTTACTGGACAAATTTTTGCCAGTAAAATCCAGTAGAAAACAAAAACATGATTAAATTAAGTAAACAAACAAAAATAAGCATACATTTAGTAATAAAAACATTTAAAAGATTAAAAGCTGAATTAAAAGTGCGGCAAAAACTAAAAATAATTATTTTCAACCTGAAACACATTAAAGTAGTCAGTTACAATTATTATAGTAACAATTTATCAGTTTTCTAATATCTGTGTTAATTGTTTTTATTTACATTAATATATTAGAGATTTAAAGCTAATGAATATATGAATACTTCTTACAGCATATTATTCAGGGTACCGAATATCAAAAATCAAGTATTCATGTATTTTCGTATGTTATTTAACTAGAAACAAAATTAAAAGTCATGTACAAACTAAACAAGTCTAAAATCTTCCACAAAAGTTTATTTAATAAATACAATTGCTACGAATTTATGATTATTAAAATGCAATGCATAAAGTACCAAAAACAATATATACTGGGTAGTCTAAATAACACATATTTTACAACACTAAGCTTTTAGCGCTCATATGTTTGAATTAACCTGCAAGTTTTTTCAATTTTTCCGTTCGTTTACATTTTTGTGCAAGAGCCAGTTCTGAGAGTAAAATTTTCATTTTGCCCAATCTACTGGATTTTACTGGAAAAGTAAACGAATGGACCTATAATAATTCACTGTACTTTCTGTAATACGAGCGCATATGGTCTTGTTACCGTCGCCCATTTTCCTATATTTTATGAATTTATTTTGTAAAATATTTTGTAAATAAATAAATAAATAAAAGCATAACAAAAGAAAACAAAAACAAGCATAATTCAAACATTAAAGGTAAAAAAAAATAAATAAAGCATTAGTCACTAAAACTAAAATAAAAAATAAAGATTTAATCGCTGTCGTAGGTCGGTTCACTTGCTATTTCTGGAAGAGATTACCAAAATTACATTCTGTTTTTGGGCAAAATATCTTACAGCTTTTTTATAAGGTCTTCTTTTCTTTTAATCAATATACCACAAGGAATCGTTTTGGCATTAGGTTTTAAAATTCCAGATTTTATTGATGCAGCTTTTATGAAATTTAAGTCTGTGTAATTTGTATCTGTAAACTTAGTTTTGTATAACAAAAAGCTATTGAATTTATTTTCATCGGGATAAACATTAATTGCATTTTAGTAATTAAATGTGCTAAAGTCCCAAAACTTATTTAACAAATTGTGAAAATCAATCTGATGTAGGCGTGTCCCTATCCGGATTTCATTCCTGCCAAGGAAATCTTCAGGGGACTTTGTTATTAGAATTTCTAGAGATATTTGTAAAATATCAAAGAAAAACCAAAACAACAACAAAAAATTGTCACAATTGGCTTTGTCATCTTCCAAATACTACTCTGTTTTTACAAATTTTACTTCTACCAATTCATTTAAATAAACTCTCGGAACTGAGACGAGTTGTCCTTCCATTCGTAAAAGTTTTCCACTTGCATTTCAATCACTTCAACCTTTCCCGAATTACTCCTTTGAACGCAATTTTTGAAATCTGTTATGTCATACACTTTTTTCTGTTTTTTTAATGAACTTTCAACTTGGTGATGAAAGGCATCAGCAGACATAAATGTATGTCCTGGCTTAAAATATTTTAAAATTATGTTTTCAACATTATAGTCCTAAGAATTAACAATATATACAAAAAAAGTAAACAATGCCCAGTTTTTGTTTTGCGCGGCACAGTTATCAAGCCAAAAAATGAAATACTGTTTTTTTCGAACTCTTCTTGAGCGTAATATTGCACACACAAAGAAGAAAAGTCATTCTATCAAAAAAAAAAAAAAAAAATCATTAATACTAAGGAAAAAAGTCCTAAAAGCCTACAATTTTGGTCAATGTGACTTTTTATCATAGTAAGTGGCAGATAAGACTTTTTTGACTAGTAAACACGCTAGAAGTGGTAGATGTGACCATTTTGCTTAACGTTTTTTTTTAGCCATTTACAGTTGAAAATGGGTCTTTTAAACTTAAATCGAAATTCAGAAACTCATTCAAGGTTCCAAATCTGCCCTTATCTCAATTTTCGATTTTTGGCGCTTATGACTTTCTTTCTTAGTAGGCCAGTAAACACATATAAGTTATTTTGATGGAGTGAATTTAGTCCACTACTTCGTTTTAAGATGCAAATTTTATGCTTTTTGGAAAACGTGGTTTTTAAAGTTGCGCGTTTATTTCTTAACTGAACAATTTTGTTCCACATTTGAATTTAAAACTTTAGATTTAAGAATTTTCCAAAAAAGGTAAATATTAACAATTTTTATTTTAAATGCCACGCTCTTTGAGAAATAGGAGTTGTGTACTAAAACGAACACCACATTTGAAATTATTGGACATTTACGATTACTAAATGGTGCCACTTTAGTATATGTAAATCTATTTAGCAAAACTTTAATTTTTTTAGTTTTTCTAACATTCGTATGTTTTTATAGATTTGCACTTTGTTTTGTCCGATACTGTACATATCTTTATTATTAGGTTACAGACATTGGGGTTAAAAAACTTCCTTGCAAAAATTTTTCAAACAAACATTGCATCTAATTCATCGTTTTCATCGATAAATTTAACATTAGCTTGTCTTCGCCCGAGTTTTTACTATGTATTAATCTTTAAACTTATTTTAGCGATGTTTTATTTTTATCATTTAACCCTTCTGCCCTGTTTGGATCAAAATGATCCAATTTTGAAAATCAAAGTTACAAATACTATATTAAAAAACTTATTTCGTAAAAAATTTTACAAACTAGCAAAAAAAAAAACCAGAATCATAAAGCTATAAAAGCACCTGTTTTACAAACAGCGCATGTGTTCAAATTGAGGCGAAAAACGTATTTATTTAAACATTGGCTTGTCATAGGCAAGAAGGTGTTGATGCTCGTAAATGACTATTTTGCACTCATTAAAACGAGCTATTTAATTGTATAAAAGATCGATGTTCTTTTTTATGTGTATAATAAATTTATTTTTTGTGATGAAAAATAACTTTTTGTGAATGCATTTAATAAGCGATGTTTAATGCATGCTTTAAAATCAGTTTTTAGAGGTTTGTGGTATTAAAAAAGCATTTTTAAAGAAAATAAAATAAAAAAAAACAAATTAAATTAAATAACTAAAACAAAAGAAAGATAAAGTATAATCCAATTGTAATTATATCTTTAAAATCAGACTAGAAAAGTGTTCCTTTCGCTTTTGTTGCGCTGGATGTTTATGCAATTTTGTTTGTTTTCAATTTTAATTAAAATGTATATATTTCTATTGGAAACAATCAATAAGGAATTAAAGTATTTTAAATATTATAAAACAGAAGGTACATCTGTAATATATAAACCGCGATGTTCAGATAGCAAACCAAAAAGTTAGGAATTCAAACTCTTTTTTTATAAAAAGAGATTGTTTAAAGTTTTTTAAATAAATTGTTTGTGTTTTAAACACATCTTTTTAACTTCATTGTTAATATTAATCAAAACATTTTTTGCGAAAATTTGTTGTTAATTATTTTATTTGATTTTAGTTAAATTTTAAATAACATATTTGTTTTTCTTTGAAAAATACCACAAGCAATTCATGTATTTTTTTTTAGAAATTAATGTAAAACATACATCGCACTTGATCAACAAGAGGGTATTAACACAAAATTTTAAAATTTTCAGTAGAGTTAAAAAACTGTTTATGTCCACATTTTAACAGAATTTAAAAATTCAAACATATCATAATAAGCAAATTCCATTTGAAAATATATATACATTGTTTTTGTTCTAAATTTTACCACTCATTGCAAAAAAAATCAATTTTTTGAGTTAATACCATTTTTTGAAATTTAATCGATTTAAATTTATAGAATAAAACAAATTTTATCAACAAAACAGTATTAACTCAAAATACAACCAAATATAAATAAAACAGTTTGATTATTTTTAACATAAATAAAGGCTCAAATCAAAATAATATCTTTTTATGAAAATATACGACTCATTTCTATTTGAACTTTTGTATTAACTCGAAATAATACCTTTTGGGTGAAATAAAGGTAATTACTACATTATCATGAAAATGGTCTCAAAAGTGGTTTTCGAGATGAAAGAGTAATCGGAATACGTTGAAATTTGTACAATAGATATTTATTGATGTTGTTAGTTGATTTCTTGAAAAAAGTGATATTTTAAAAATTTTGAGTTAATACCCTCTTGTTGATCAAGTGCGATATCACATTTTTAATATATATAATTTGTGATGTTCAGATTGCCAAATTATAAATTAAGGTATTCAAATATGATTTTTCAATAAAAAAAACAATGTTAAGGGTTTTATTTTTTAAAATTTTGTTGATTTTCATTTACTTCTGAGAAACCATATCATTTAATGGTAAGTACAAATAATTATTTTCATAAATATAAACTAATATAAAGGAAACTTTGAGTTTATGGTCATAATGGATTTTGAGTATTTTTGGTCCACTGATAGATATTTCAATGTGCAGTTTTTAAAACCCATAGTTTTCTTTTAAATTTACATCACAAAACTTTAATAAGAGATCTAATTAACTCCTTGGAATTGTTCTTTTGGAACAAGCTATTCGTTAGCAATCTTCTGGTAATATCTCTAACTTAATACTCTGGTTAATATCTAAAAGAATGATTTATATAAATCATAATCAATAAAATTTCACTGAATGGATGAGCGTATTAAACTTTTCATTAAATTAATCACCTCTGTCCTATGTTTCACATTCCCATGAAAGTAAAATCAATACGATTTTTTGGCGCTTTGACTTTCACATACCCATTTTAATTTTCGCTTTACTTTCCAGTAGAATGTAAAACAAAAGCTATTTTTGCTTACAACATTTTTTTAAAAATCATGAAACTGCTTTATGAGTTTAAATTTAGCATTTTACAAAAAACATATCTTTTCGACATTTTTCGAATATTATTTCGATTTTTATACATTTATGGGGATTATGAATCACCAAATTTTAATTTCATGTGTTTTTCACATTCAATCGTATTCAAAAAGTACGGAAACACAGGGCATGGGCGAATGTTTAGCTAAAAAAATAAAAAAGCAGTTTTAATTGTATCGTATGAAAAATAATATCAAATCACTTAATTTTGATTCGGAAGTCATTCAAAATCTATTTTGGAAGTGGAAATACAGCACATACTACTTCTTTTATATGCACTAAGAAATGCATTCTTGAATGATGAATACGTTTTATTTTGCTGGGAACGTAAAAAATTCAATGAACAAATTTATTTCGTTTCCTCTATGAGTGAATTTATTTTTTATATATCGCACACCTAGTACAAAAGTGACTCAACTCAAAATTTTTCATTTTTCAGAAATTAAAAAAAAAAATATTTGAAACTTTATACAAATTGGACATAACTGTTTTTTAGCAACAGTTAACAACAACAAAATACAGTGATATTTTTTTTATAGATAAACAAGTATATTGTGCATAGTTTCAGCATATAAAACCGAAAAATTTAAATTTTGAGTTGAGTCACTTTTGAACTGGGTGTGCGATATATTACATATTAAAATTTTTGTATGAAAGTGGTTCATTCAAAAGCGAATTCTCTTTTTATTCAAAAATTACTCAAAAAAGATATTTAAAAAAATTATTTTGGCTCAAAAATTAATATTTTTTTTAGTCATTTTATAATTGTTTAATAATATATTCTATTTTTAAAAATATTCAAATTTTAAACAATTTTTTGTATGTAATAATTTTCTTAGTTTTTTTTGTGTCTTTTATGATTTTTTTTTAAAGGTTAATATTTTCGTCAAAATACTGGCATGTGATAAAAACCGATCGGTTTGGTTAAAAATCAAAGTTTTAAAAGTGAATAGTTAGAGAGGAAGAGGAGAATTTATATTATATTTATTCAATTTGATTGAATTGGGAATATCGATTAACATCTTTTATACTTTTTTAAATAAAAAACACTTCAACATTTTGAAAACGATAGTTTTTCATCACATGTCAGATAATGAGTAAATTTTGACAATACAATTTTTAAATTTCAGAAATATTATATATATATTATATTAGGGTGTCCTCATTTTTCAACTTGCGATTTTTGGGGCTGCCCCCCTCTTAAAATATTTGTTTGGGTACAAAAATTCACCATTCAAAAAATTAGAGTGCTAGTATAACGGGAATGTGTCCCGCATCGCCCTTGAATATCAGGCCTCCTTGGAAAAATTTACCAAATATAAAAAAAAAAAAAAATTTGTATAAATTTAAAAATGTAATATAATTTTTGTGTTGGGTTCAATAACAACTACTCAGATAAAAAAATATTACTTTCCCAGAAAATCGCTAACTTTTTCTAACTTGGAGTCAAAAAAATGCACATATATTTGGGGTGTACCTAAAAGTTACTTTTTTACATTTTTGAAAATTTTATTCAACAAAAACCAAAAAACTAGTTCTTGCTGTCAAATGTTTTATTAAACACATGCCAAATATTAAATAACAAAAGTATTACGGATATCCGTTGGCAAAAATTTTTGTTAGAGCATTTTGATTTTAGCGGATTTCAACGTTTTTTTAAATTTGTATAGACTTTTTTTATCAAGATTTTTATAATATTTCATCAATGTTATTGTGTGTGCTATTTTATATAATTGTAATAACTTTATTATAATTGTTCGTATAATTGTTCGTGTTCATAGTTAACCTCTGTTTTCATGGGATCACAATTGACCCTCGTATTTTAAAGAGTCAAAAATCACAAAGATGACATAAAATTAATTTTTGTTTATGTTTCTAATTGTAATTTATTTACATTTTAAAATTTATTAAAATTAATTATTTAGTATAAATTCAGATATTTGTATTCATATTTGAATTGATTTTTTGTGCATATTCAGGAGTATTTTTGAAAAACGTATTTTTAATTTAATTGTGTAATTTTTTCCCTCAAAATTATTATTATGGAAAAGTTTTCAGTTCTAATTTTTACTAAATTGACCTACTCGATAACTAGAAAAGGTTAACGAAAATTTTTTAGAATAAATATAAATTGAATTATTCCTTTTTTTTTATATTATTTATAAATTTTGCGACAAAGCTGCATTTTTCTTACGTGGGTCATATTTGACCCCAGGTTAACATGGGTTAACTATCAACAGAAAAAATAGTATTTTATAATAAAGTTATTACAATCATATAATAATATTGATGAAATATTATTAAAAACTTGTTTTAAAGTAAAAATGTATAAAAATAAAAAAAAACCTTGAAATCCCCTAGAATCAAAATGCTCAAAAAAAAAAAAATTGCCAACGGATATCCACAGTACTTGGCTTATTTAATACTTGAGATGTTTTTAAAGAAATACTTGACAGCAAACACTAGGTTTTTGAGTTTTGTTGAATGAAATTTTCAAAAATGCAAAAAAAAACAATGAATTTATTTCATTAAAGTGTAGTGCTTCTCGCTCTATGCATTAACGCTACTAATAATAAATTAATGATACAATTAAATACCCAACAACCAAAACTTCCGGTTTGGTACCGTTTACTGTGCGACATAACGGAATCCGATTTCGTATACGTGGCGTTTTCTGGTTCAGTATACGGATCAGAAAAAGTATTATAAGAAACATCGAAACAGATTCGAACCCGTTAAAAGACCGTCACTCACGGACCATTTCGTCGTAGTAGAGTTCGTTTTTAGAAAACCGTTTCCGTACCGGTTTTTACAAAAACTGACTTGAAATCTATCTAAATTGCCCTGGCTTTTTTTAATTATGAAAATTTAACTTTACACTTTATTTGCATCCGATGCGGTTTACGTCACTTCCATCAATAGTCGACATATAAATTTCCTTTTGAATTCAATATCTAAAGCTAAATAAAACAAAAAATTAGTTGAGGTTTAAAAGCTTGCATTAACGATGGGATTTTGTAAACGATACAAATCGCAATTTATTTTGCCAAAACAACGCAAGATGGTAATTGCATTCGCATCTAATGCATGTGACTTCAAATATTTTGGACATTTTTGCAGTGGCTAATGTTGAAATAATTATTTGTGGACAACTAAAACTCAATAACAAACGCAAGAAGACGCTACTGTTGGCTACGGAGTTCTCACGGATGAAAAACTACGTTAATGTTTCGTATGCTTACAAGCTTTGACATATACGTGCCTTCAAAGCCGGATAACATATATTTTAAAAAATGTTGTACGTTATAATTTGTTCGTGTAGTGTACATTTACTTTTCTTAAAAAAAAAAAGGAATTCATGTATTTTGCAACCGATTAATATAAAACATATAATACATTATTAATATATAAATTGTGATGTTCAGATTGCAGATTATAAATTATGGAATTCATATAATATTTTTCTATAAAAAGAGAACAATTTTAATGGTTATAAATAAGTTGTAAGTATGTTTTAAACAAATCTTCTGGAATAAAAGAGCTAATGCAAAATTTCATTAATGTTTAGCAAAAAAAAAATAAAAAATCGTAAAAAACTTGTTTTAGTTGTATCATATGAAAAATAAGATGAAATCAATTAATGAAAATGAAAATTATTCAAGTTCGAGGCCATACTCTATATTTCTTTATTAGGATATTGTCCTAACAAATAATCTATAGAGTTTTTTGTTACTCCCCCTGTGTTGTTTATAAACTAAACAAAATATAAAAAGAAGAGAAAAACAAAAAACGTGTATTGAACATCCACCAGAGGTGGACCTTGCACATAACAAATTTCAATTTATTTTTTGACCAATGGTTATAATCTTTAACTTCAAGCTCATATATTAGTTCTCATGTAGTGAGTAAACTAGTTTATATGAATGTTTGATGTTTGGCATGGGATTGTTACCGCTTTCAAAACGTGTTCTGATGATGGGAACCTAGAAAATTCCCGAAATAGATTAATCAACACATTCCTGAAAGGGTCAAATAATAAATTTGAAAACAAAAACTCTATAGATTATTTGTTAGGACAATATCCTAATAAAGAAATATAGAGTATGGCCTCGAGCTTGAATTAATTTTAATGCAGTTTTTTTACAGTTTTATTAGTTTTTTAATACATCGACATTTTTTTATGTTATTTTTAATTTATAACGTGCTTTCAACCTCCGAATATTTACAAAAATAAAGCAAATCAAATATATTAGCTAGTTTGATACTAGTATTTCGATCTGGCTAAAGATCTCATCAGGACCCGAGTTTTAAAAAAGCTAGAGCCTCCAGAATAGGCAGAGCTTTAACAAAAAAACTTATTATTCATCAATTTTAATACATTCTTGTCTTCTTAGTAATCAAACACATGGCTACGGTCCTTTCTAGAGTTGTGTCGTTCATGAACGAACTAGTTCAATTGAACGACTCACTCAATTGAACGAATTGACTCGTTCACCAATATTCGTTCTTGTCGTTCAATCGTTCATTTCGTTCAATCGGTCAATCGTTCATTTCGTTCTTTTTATTCACAGAACAATTGCATCTCTATTCAATTAAAACTGCTTGTAAGAGCAATTATTTTTTTTTAGAAAATAGTAGTAATATTGTTTCAAATAAAGCAATTATAGTCATACAAATAAAATGTTTTTTACACAAAATAAATAAATTTTTGTTAGAAAAGTTGCAATTTTATAACACTTTTCGTCTATGTATTGTAAAATTTGTGAAAAAACTCGTAAAACATGAATAGTGCGTAATAATTGTCAAACGAACGATACACTTCACAACACGCAGATCAGTCACAAGTCAAAGCAAAAAAGAATGATTGAACGATTTGAACGAACTAGTTCACTGACTCGAATTGAACGATACTGACCGAGTCACCAAAATGAACGATTAATCCCAACTCTAGTCCTTTCCTAACAAGCATCGTGACGTTACTAAACTTTGAAGACCAAAAATGTTCTACAGTGCACTATCGAAAATATGAACACCCCAAAATATAAAAATTTTTTTCTTCCATTGACTACTCTAAAATATGAACTTAGTGCCAAAGCTTTAAAATATGAACAGCTTATTTTTGTATTTTTAACGAATTTTATCAACCTACGCAGTGTTTAAATCTAAATCAACAAGGTAGTGGTTAAATTTTTATTCAACTGCATTATAATTTGGGGATTTCCCTAGCTGTTAGTTTTTAAATTGTCTTCACCTGTCAATCAAAATTTCTAACATACATACATGAGGAGCCAAAAAGGACTATAAAATCCAATGAAGCTACACTGATAGAAAAATGCGTCTTCATATTGATGATGCCCTAACATCAGAATTGTGACATCAATGTTATTACAAATGACATAAATGATGCAATAAGTGAAATCAATTTAATGACGAACGTTATCATATAATTTTGTCATATTTTACGCGTCATCCGTGCTATGACTACAGTGACATCAATTCGATGCCACATTTTGTGCATTAATACCAGGAAAAGTATGAATAAAGAATAAAACTAAATAACGTTAAAATGTTTGTAAATTGTGTTTTAGTAAAAATGTTAATATTTTATTCCTTATTTTTTGTTTTTAGACGCATTTCTAAAACTTGCATAAGATACATCACATTGATGTACATTCGTTGTCAAAGCAAGAAGCACTTTATACATTCATATTGATGACATGTAATCATTATAGAGGGTGCTTAAATTTTAAGGGCCGAAGTTGATTTTGAATAAAACACATATTATTTAGGAAATTATTGTCATTTCTTCTTATTATGATAATATTGGTATGGCTCAATTATGTATGGAACAAAATATCGGCCAAATGGCCGCCGCGACCTCGAAGACACTTGTCATAGAACTGATATCAAAATAGATTAGGGTTATGACGGTTTTTCTATCAGTGTATCGTAATTTTTAATAAGGCATTCCCAGTGTGCCAAACGGATCCGTTTCGAATCCGTAACGGATCCGTATCTTCGTATTTTCTATCCGTAACGGAATCCGTTACGGATCCGCAAGCGGGAGAAATTCCTCTCGAAAAAACGGATTCAAAAACGGATTTTATGTCCGTTTTTTGGATCCGTTACGGACTCGTTACGGACATCATATTAGGATCCGTTACGGACCCGTTTGTTTTCATAAAACGGATCCGTAGCGGAATCCGTTACGGATCAGTTTTGGATCCGCAAGCGGGAGAAATTCTTTAAAAAAACGGATCCAAAAATGGATTTTATCTCCGTTTTTTGGATCCGTTACGGACTCGTTACGGACATCATATTAGGATTCGTTGCGGACCCGTGTATTTTAATAAAACGGAATCCACTGCGTGGTTTTAATAAAAAAGATTTAATATTGTGATGAATTTTTTTTTATTATTATTATTAAATTCACAGTCATTTGATAGTAAAGTAAAAACAATTAGCGATTACACTGTCAAATCGCGAGTACACTGATTCCGTTTTTTAACTCTATTACGGATCCGGAACGGGTCTGTAACGGATCCGCATCCGTTTTTGTGCGCATTGGGTTGGAATGGGCCGAAAGTGAAATGGTTGATCAACGAGATTTGAATGTATTGAGACAGTTAAGAGAGCGGGCCGTTTTAAAGGTTATTGAACAAAAGAAAATCACAGATTTTTTCGCAAAATAACTTTAAGATTTTGTTTCTTTTTCAAAAATTAATTGTTTTTTTTAATCCAATTAACAATAAATAAAAAATTTAACATAAGAAACTTTTATTTTTATTGAAAAAAATTTTTTAAAGGTAAATTAGATGCCATTCGCAAATATGAACAATCTTGCAAAAGTGAACTGGCTTGGTTTTAATTAGTTCATATTATCGCGAGTGCACTGTATTTATATAAAAAAAAAAATTTTGTTTTTTACTCTGGCTCAAGTAATATTTTTTACTGTTTTATTAGTTTTATGTTTTTATTTACATCGAGATGTTATTTTTAATTTATATCGAGTTTTCAACCTCCGTATATTTACAAAAATAAAGCAAATCAAACATATTACTCGTAGCTAGGTTGATACTAGTATTTCGATCTGGCTAAAGATCTTATCTGAACCTGAAGATTTAGAAAAGCAAGAGTCTCCAGAATAGTTTTAAATTTTAGGTATTTTGTAAGGCATTTAAATTCAATTTTTGGATGTGGAAAAGCAGCATATACAGCTTCTTTTATATGCGCTAAAAATGTATTCTTGAAGAATGCATTTGTTTTATTTTTGCTGGGAAGTAATGATACTATGTATATTATACTATGATAAGAATAATTAAAAAAAGTATCCAAATTTTGCTGGCTGAAAATGAAAGTAAAAATGTAGATATTGTATACTAAAATTAAATGTTTTTTATTAAAAACTTAAATCTGTTAGAATTCATATTTTTTTACAGTAAACTTACTATAAGCAAAAATGTAAGAAATACACAAATTAATAGTCAAAATATTATGGAAAAAAATAAAAGTTATTTTCAGCTTATTTTTAATATTTCCCCATAAACACTATGTACAGAAATTAAAGTGTAAACCAGTTTGAATTCTAGCCATATTATTAATTCTAGACCTGAATTCAACAGCTTCGTAATCCCGAAATATTTGGGTATTTGGTAAAAAATCAAAATTCTAATTGAATAGGGAATATCGATCGACGTCTTTTTTTTTTTAATTAAAAACATTGCGAAATAATCGGGAATGAAATATCAAAATCGTTCGATTTGAAAACGATCGTTTTTCATCACATGACTGATTGAATTCAACTCACCCATAAAATGAATGTAATTTTTAATTTTTAGTAATATTCCAGTCCTATTGAAATAATGTAAAAGGGGTAGTCTATTTACAATAGGTCTATTCGATGTCGTTACCGCGGGAACCCAATTCACCTGAAACAACAATTTACACACAAATTTGACAACAGTAACGATTTATGTTCAAATTTGGTATTCGCGTATAACAAAAGATAATGTGAAATGTAATCTGAATGATAAATATATTAGAAGGCATCTAGCTTGTCTACAATTGATTTATACTCTAATTCCTGTTGCGTTTACAGAGTATGTTTAGAAACTAATTACTAGTACGGCTTTGTCAAGAGATTCCACACTTCTTCAGAGTCCTGTCTTAAAGACTGTTCAGCCATTTGAGTATATTTTGGTTGATTGAAACGATAACAATCACGACATTGTTGTAAATGTTCTTTCATTGTTCCGAGAGGCACAAAATGTGTAGCATTATAGATACATTGTTCCAGTGGCGGTCCACAATAGCTCTTGCGACATTTAACAATGTGTGCCGGCATGCGATAGAGTACAATACGATGATTGCTATTAAATGGACAAATTGCAAATTCTTCGTCAGACATTTTAAAGCGAGTTAAATGTTTTTAGTAAAATTAGTAAACAAAAAAAGTCACGTATTAAAACTGAGCCAAAACATGTGGAAACAATATTGCCAAGTCTTTATTAACAAATCCCCATAAACTGTAAAAAAAATACCTTAGATTTACTCCTCCTTCAAAAATATCTCACTAAAAGTGATTTTTTTAAAATAAAAATTTGCGTTCCTATTCTACGAGTAGAAAATGAATAAAATAAAACACATATTTATGAAATTTAAAAATTCTATTGTCAAAAATACAATTTTCTTTGACAAAAATATAAGCCTTCTAAAAAGAATCGTAAAAACCACAAACAGTTAAAGAAAATTATTAAATCCATAAAATTTTGAGAGAAATGTAATTGAATTTGAATATTTCTTGAACAAATCAAAAAAGGCTCCAAGCAATGATTCATTTTTGAGCCTATACAATTTTTGTGAGTAATTTTTGAATCAAATAGGACGAACCACAAAAATGTGAAATTTTAATAATATATTTGAAGCCTATTTCTGGCTTATTTTTAAGCTTATTTGCTGGCAGGATAGGTTTTTATTCGAAATTCTTCTAATAATTATTAAAAAAAAAGTAACTTCGTCTTTTCTGGTAAGAGTCTAAAATTCTATTTTAAAAGCACAAACTAAACTAAAAGAAAGTTGAAATTTTTGTGTAAAACCGAACTGAGTTTATTTATCAAGTCAAAATTACTTGCAAATTTTTCATTTAATAAAAAAATGTCATAACTCAAAAAAATGATTTGGGGAAAAAAGCGTTTACATTTTTTAGTTGGCTCCCACTTTCTTTTTTAAGGAAAGAGTAAAGATGATATTAAAACAATATTAATATACAATTTTTGTACAATATTAAAAATTCTGAAAATCCCGGCTTTCGCATCTGACAGTGTTTCAGTAAAGCCCGTATGACACTGTATAGTTTTTGTATTGACAATCTAAATTAAAGCAGTACAAATATATTGTTACTCAATTTTTTAACTAGTGTAAAGAGTACCAACACAGTGCCAAATTGTAGTAAATGTCAAAACAAATACTTTTGTTATCGATAAATCAGCGAAAAATTGGGATATCTCAAAAGTGCAAACGAAAATTTTGAACTTTATCTTGACATTTCTCACAGGCAAATAAGTTTGTTGTCAGTTTCTTTTTGGAACTGTCAGTTTAAAAAAAAAAAACAAAACTGTTTGTTTACAAATTGTATATATGTTTCATTCGCACATTAATGTTGTTTCTTTCTCCCAATACATCTTGAAACTATACAAAAACTATACAGTGTCATAACAGCTTAAATCTGTGAGATCTTTACCTCCTACTGTTTATTCCATAAAAAGAAAAACTCTTAGCATGGCAATACTAAATGGAAACAAAAAGTGCTGCCAAGTTTAATGAACAGAGGCTGGCATATTTTAGAAATTGATAGAGATGAGAAGGTTGCATGGTTAGTCACTACTCGTGAGCTTACATTAAATTAAAAAACAAGGGACTGTTCGCAAATGTGGGCGGATATAAAAATATATGAAAAACTAAGTGGGATATTCTAAATACAGCAGCATATAGTCCAACTCTTTGGCCGTTTTTTAGGTATAATAAACAATAATAAACAAGTTTTTAACTATTTCGAGTTAACTCTCTTATAAAGTACTAAGAAAACTATGGAGAAAAATCAAAACGACGATTGTTAGTTTTTTCGTCAGTTAGCACAGTTAGGTCTCTTTTATATATTTCTTACGAACTTCTAGAATAACAATGTTGTACATTTTGTTTCTAAAACTTAAAACTACTTTTTACATATTTAGAAGGTTGTATAAAAGGCGTAGGGCAATAGGGCAAGTTATATAACAATTTTTAAAACAACACAAAAGGTCCACATAAGCGAACATGTTACTAAATTAAAATACTCTAAAAAAAACGTTTAAAATTTTTACAAAATGTTAAATCGACAAGAAATTTTACGTAATTTAAAATATATTTAAAATTTGTTTATTAAATCGTTTTATGTAGCATAAAGGAATGATACTTAAATTTCTTCATTCAATTAGTAAAATATTGAATAAACACATAATTGAATTCATTCCAGTTAGGAATTCATTCAATACCAATTAAAACTTTGAATGAAGTTACTGAATAAATTCTTAGGGAATGGATTAACGGACTGAAATATAATCATTTTTTAATTCTGATTTCAATATTTTATGAATTAATCCCAAATCGAATTAAGTCTCTGCAAAATGCAAACAAAATTCCATAGAAAGTCGAATAAAAAACCTTATTTCTCCCTAATGCGTTTACCTTGTATTTTTATGAAAAGGACTGGAGGTAATATGTGCTTTGTAAGAATTCACCAGAATGGACATGCCTTTGTTAAAATAATAGGGCTTATAATAGAAAAGTAACTAGTTACCAGCCTTAATTTCTTATTCCCAAACATATTACAGTATAATAGAAAGTTTTGCTGGGCAGAAAACAAAGAATTAACTTCAAGATGCAATTTAAAACATGTAGCGGTGTTATGTTTTGTTCATTTCTTTTAAAAAAAATTGTTAACTTCACATACAATGCAAACAGCTGTTTCTATGAAGAATGTTAGTAGCTACTAACCAGAGAACGAAGCCGATGTTGTATTTCGGCTGGCGGCGGCTAAACAAGATAACAGACGGCGGCGGCTAAAAGTCGACTAGAGCCGAACATTTTTCGTCGCCGGCGGCTAAACTAAAAAAAATCGGCGGCGGGTTAAGTACTATGGGAACACCGAAGGTGGGCGCAGAGATACATATAAGTGGAAAACTCATACATATTATTTTTTCTTAATTGATGTTGTCGTCTCCGGGAATCGAACCCGGGACCATCTGTGTAACAGTCCAGCGCGCTAACCATTACACCACAACGCCCCAAGTATAGTTATATATTTGTTTTAATTAGATAAAAATGGTGCTACTATTGCCCTGTTGTCATGAACGAACAACTGTTTTTTCACAGTAGCAGGATTAAGACAACTATTTACAATTAACGCAGTTTCCAGCGACTTACTGAGTCAGAATCAGTAGTAATTTTTGGATTAGTTTGTGTAGTAGAGAAATAGTTTTTTATATTTTTTTGCGACATTTTAAAATTTTTAATATTCACTTTTTCTTGCAACGCGAAAAATATAACGGGAATTTTTTTACAGACACTATGGACTATTTTTGTGTTGCCACATATTGAAAACTTAATGTTACCAGGTGGTTGGTGGTGTTCAAAAGATAGAGGATTCTCATAAAATTCACCTTTCGTTTATAAAAAATTATAAACGCCGTTTTGTAGAAGCAATCAACCAACTTAGCTGATTGAGTCGGCTAACATTTCTAGCCGAAATTAGCCGCACAAGTCGGCGGCGGCTCAAGGGGCTGAAAAATAGTCGGCGGCGGCCAAGCCGCGGCTATGAGCCGATCGGCTTCGTTCTCTGCTACTAACATTCTTCTAGAACAATGTTTTAAATGTATGTAAATAGAATAAAGGAAATGACAATTATTTTGAAAAAAAACTAACGAAGCTTGGTGCCGCGTAATTGGAGAGTGGGACTACAGTCTTGGTATTGGGAAATACCAGGAAGACCAAGCGGCTCCTGTGATCCCTAGGACTGTAGTCCACAACATTTTTGAAGTTACCCCAATATCTATTCAAATCAACAGTCATCTTAAAAAATTTTACAAAAAGTATGGAGTTGTGATGGGTATATAAAGCGCAACAGTAATCTTAATCGGGACATTTAAGTGACATTATTAAAAGTGTAAACATCATAATGAACAAAGGTAACTACAATTAATTATTAATTAATTACAATTATTAAATAAAATTTTAGGAAGTTAATAAAAATAAAAAATGAGTTCTTGTATTTATGGTGAACACTACAAGGACATATTTATTCTGGAATGGGTTGATAATCGGTATATTTTGATTAAAAATTAGAATTTAATTCATTAATGGCATGTCATAGATCCGCTGGACATTTTACAACTAAATTTTTCAGATACAGTGAGATCTCGATTATCCGTGATGGTCGGGACCGGAAGCATTCTGGATAATCGATTTTCACGGTTAATTGAGAAAAAAAAAAAAAACTTTTGAGTAGTAATTTTAATATATTTTTTTTAATTAAGAAATTAATATTATTGTACTAGCACTCGACAATAGCAATCCGAAGTTCTCAAATTTGAAATAAATTAGACATGTGTATATTAGGGTGTCCCATTCAAAAAAAAAATTTTGGGGATCATTCTTAATTTGAATACTCATAAGGCTAAGAATTTTTGAGAATTTTTTCAGATTTTTCGGAGGTGGTTTAGAGGTCGCGCAAATCGATTTTTTAGCAAAAATCGAGCTTTTTTTGAATATTGCTTGAAAATTGGTAAAAAATCGATATTTCTTCAGCTTCTGAGTCAATATTCTTAAAGAAAATTTTCCGATCTTTAATTTTATGTGCATAAATAATAAGTTTCGGCAATGATTTTGCACATTTTGACAATTTAATAACGGTTTTTCGTAAATTTTCAACAAATATGGAAAACAATGGGCCTGATTACGGTTGTCGTAGTCGTATTTCGACTCTAGTCGAAGTCGTTGTCGATTTTTATTTGTTGCGGTATTACGTAAATTTTTCGACTAAAAGGTTTTTGTAATAGATTGAAAACAACAGAGTGTTGACAAATTTGTTAAATTTTATTAATATTATGAAGCACTCTTTGACGATCTGTCAAAAACAGCTGATTGGCGGCAATAAGAAATTTTTAATTTTGTTGTTAAATTATCAAAAATATAAAAAAAATGCTAAGTTTGGACTTATTTTTTTAACTTCAGATGAAAAATATGAGTGCCTAAAGCGGAGGCGAATGATATTCGAAGAAAACGGCTAAGTGTTGTTTAGCAAAATAACTCCGACCACGTCCAAACTTTTACCTAGCATAGTAATTTTTGAGCAGCAAAAAAAATTTTGTCGCCAGAGCCCCCTTGCGGCTGGACGAGGCATTAAATTCGGAAAAGTTTTTTACAATTATCTCAAAAAGTACACGTCCGATCATTACAATATGCATGTCATATCAAAGCTTATTAAAATATCTATTCAATGACGCACTATATGACCCTAGTATTTAACCCATTACAGCCCAATTCAAAATTTCCTTATATTTATTTGTGTTTTTTTGTAAAAAGATCACCTTATTAAAAAAATCGCCTTTATAAGCATATAAAAACTGTACAAAAAATTAAAGAAAATTTCACAAGCTTTCATAAAAGGTATATCTTTTAAAATAAAAAAGAGATTAAAGGCTAAAAAAAATCGCAAAAAATCCACATTGTCTAAATTTAACCTTTGATATTTTTTTTTTGTTTCAAGATATATGTGGTCATATATATTGTACCTCAAAAGAAAGCTTATAAATCCGGCTATCCATTTCTATAAACTTATTAAGTTCTTACACAGGCCAATTTTTGAATAAAAAGCACATTTTATCTAAAAAACTAAAGTAAAAATAAGAAAATTTTAAACCGGCCTTTAATGGATTAATTTATATTGGTATATTGTACACCATTGAAAAGCCATTTAAAAGAGCTTTCATACGACATTTTGTTTCTTGAAATCAGCTCAAAAATTAGTTTTCGGGGTAAAAGTTTTGAAGTAATCGTAGATATGTTTCTAAACTGCACTTGTTCCAGATTTTGCCAATTATGTTTTTTACCCTAAAACGTCCTTCAATTTCGCAAACAGCTTCGTTGCTATAATTTTTATTCTAAAAGTATTTAAATTTAATTAAAATTTCATTGAAATTTGCATTTTTTAAGAATTTTTAAATCTGTCGTGAGAAATAAAATAGACGACTGTTTTTATACATTTTGACAGTCGAAAACGACAACCGCAATACGGAAATTGTAATAGATTTTCTAGCAGTATTGTACATTCGTAGTTTTCGACAAACGTAATACCGTTTTTTAAAAGCGACAAATTTTCACTACGACTACGACATCCGTAATCAGGCCTAATGCTTTATAACTTTCAAAATTTGTATAAAGACTAAAAAAACTAATGATGCAGTTTAATAGATTATTAAGTTTTAAATTAATTAGCCGAAAAAAAATGAATTTACTCTCACCGTTCTCGAGTTATACCCTTTTAAAGCTTTGTACACATTGTATGAAATGTATAATACTATAAGGTGTGAACTAGGTTTGCATTGGTTTAAACTTTAAATAATTGGATTTAGAAAATGTTTTTACAAATAAAATAATAGTTACTTACCAATCATACATAACAATTATATTAAAAACAAAGAAAAATAGATTTGTTATAAATCATTTATTGGAGTTCTTGCGATGCTGCTCTACCCCCTGCAGTAAACTCTGAAAGTCTGTTTCAGAAGTTTGTGATATTGATATAACTATTACCCAAGGCCACACCACGTTCTGCGACATCATTAACAACTTGCAATTGTTGAACTTTGTGTTTTGCTTCCTGAAATGATTTGTTGTTTTCCCATTTTTCTGGATCCGTTTGTAAAAAATCAATAGAAATGTTGCAGGCTTCGAAAAAAGTTAGCTGGCTTTTGTAATAAAACACTGAATTTGTTTATAAATAAAGAAATCATGAATTTTAATTCGAGCCATAGCAATGCCACCTAGTGATAACGGCTTTTTGGCTACTTTTTTTGCTGTCCACAACTTGACAACACTTAAAACTAAGCTTTGACATACAATAAATAAATCTTCAAATCTCATAATCTTATAGTACTAAAAATTTCATACAATGGGTGCAAAGCTTTAAAAGGGTATAACTCGAGAACGGTAAGAGAAAATTATATTGTTTTTTCTGCTAATTTATTTAAAACTGCATAATCTTTTAAACTGTATCATTAGTTTTTTTAGTCTTCATACAAATTTTAAAAGTTATAAAGCATTATTTTTCATATTTGTTGAAAATTTACAAAAACTGTTATATAATGTATCAAAATGTGCAAAATCCCTGACGAAACTTATTACTTATGCACATAAAATTAAAGATCGGAAAATTTTCTTTAAGAATATTTACTCATAAGCCGAAAAATTACCGATTTTTTAGCAATTTTCAAGAATAATTGAATAAAAGCCCAAAAAGCTCGATTTTTGGTACAAAATCGGTTTGCGCGACCTCTAAACCACTTCCGAAAAATCTGATAAAATTCTCAAAAATACTTTACCTTATGAGTATCCAAATTAGGAAAGATCTTCCGAGAAAATCCAATTTTTTTTTTTTTTGGGACAACCTAGTGTATATGCCTCTGACCACTGTTGCCAGGTTTGACGATTTATCGTCATTTTGACGATTTTTAGTACCTAAAATACTAAATGACGATTGGACGATTTTTGCTTCCAAAATGGCGATTTTTTGACAAAAGTTTAAAATGTCAGCAAAACATCATAATCAATAAGCGACGTACTACGCCTATCTTCACAGTAATGAGTTGGTTGGGAGTTGTGAACCACTGAAAGAGAAGATAGGTTACAAAGGTTATGAACTTCTTCTGCCCTAGAAAATATATCGACTTTAAAGTCTCCCATTACAACTACTTTGCTGTACTGCGAGGTTATATCACAAATTTTATTTTCACAAACATTAAAATTTCGATGCGGTAAATAGACAACACCAATTAAAATAGACTGACCATATCCAAGCAAAACTTCTATAAAGAGGCTTTCAAATTCACGCTCTACCATTTCTTTATAAACTACACGAGATTTGAATTTTTGAGATACGTATAAACATACACCACCCCCTTTCTTATTTCACGATCGTTTCTATGAATATTATAACCAGGAATACTAACTGCCCTGTCTGTAACATTTTTCGTATACCATGTTTCAGAGACTCCAATTACATCTATAATACTGTTTTCAAATAAATTATTTACTTCATCAAACTTAGTTGATCTTTGCCTTGATACAAGACTTTGAGCATTTAAATGTGCTACCTTTAAACCCGATCCGTTTAAAACAGAATTAAACATTCTATTGCTACTAATCACCGGCCCCAAATTGTAAATCATTGCTATATTTTAGGCTTCGTTGTGTTTGTATAGAGAAATTTTTACCCAAAAATATATTAAGACTAAACCTTAAACTAAAATTTAAAAATATAAGCATCATCGATAGCTACATATATTCTACGCTCTCGAATTGCTATCCACAAAAAATTATATAAAGCAAAAGTATATACAAATCATTGCAATAATGCGTTGAGTAAGAAAAAAAAGAAATAAATACATAATATACCTAATTAGAAATTATTTTCAGTAAAATTACAAAAATATAAAAAAAAAATTGTAAATATTTACAAAAATTGTTAACTCTTAAAGAGTAAATTATTCGCATTATACTTTGTAGACTGATAAAATGTCATAATCCAATCAATAATTAATGGCAATCATTCTTAGTTGTGTATATATGAATTTGGGTTTTGTTAACAGAGATTACCATTAATCACCGATTAAATCCCCACACACCACCAGCCCTATCTGTATCAACAATCCAAATTGACACATTGCTTTTTGTTTTCTCATACGTAAAATTGCAAAAAATAAAAGTGACAAAATAAAAATGTAAAATAAACTCCAAGACTTGTTACAAATTTGAAGTGTCCAATCTGTTAATTTATCTTATTAAACATCATACATATATGTCAACCGTGATCTAACATAAGTTATTTTCTATTTTTCTTGCTTTGTTTTAACATTTTTACATTACATTTAAAAATTTTGTTTTTGCATGCTTCTATCATTACAAAAGTCATTTCATGATTTTTTTCATTTTGTTTTGTGTGGTTGTTTAATATTCCTTTTTTTGCTTTGTTATGACATTTTAAAATTTTAACATTTTGTTTTTACATGTTTATGTTATTACAAGAATTCATATAATTTTTATAAATTTTATTCGTTTTTGTTTAATCTTTTTCTTTTTAATCTTCTCTAATGAATATAAGAATAAATTTAGAATAATAGTGTATATTGTTTTTATAATTTTTTTTTTTTTTTGTGTTTAAAAAACCAAATGCAAGTTTGACAAAATAAAAATAAATTTATATATTGTTATTCAATGTTGTTTGTGGCATCATCTTGTGCATTTTGTGATAAGACTGCCTTAAAGAGCTCATGAAGTTTTTCTAAGTTGAAACTTTTTTCACCACCATCGTTCAGTGTAACTTTTACTTCAAGGACGTCTCTATTATATAGCTTAAATTTTTTAATTTTTCTTTCTTTCAGCATTTTGCGACACATGTAATTTAACTTAGCGGCAATCGGAGTAAGGTGTTCATTAATATAAACCCTTATTTCACTTGGCTTTTTCGAAAACTGTGGGTTATTTTCTTCTGAATTTTGTTCAACATTTGTTTCTGTTACGATCGGTTGATTATCATCTAAATCAAGTTCACTGCGATATAGAGAACGCTTTTCAAAATATATATTTGGCATATAACTCGTCTTTAGTCAACTCCTTAGACAAGCCATTAATAACAATGTCTCCTCTGTTTAATTGCCTTCTCAATGAGTTGTTTTCAATTTCTAGGTTATGTATTTTGAGTGAACCATTTCTTCAGTTGCCTTTGATTTTGACAGCGATTTTTCCAGCTCGGATTTAATAAAGTTTAAACTGAGATATTACGTCTTCTGAAACCATCTTGGTTAATGATTTAATGCCGTTCTCTAGCTCCACCAGCTTTGACGTAGAATCGGAGTTCCGTTTCCTTATTTGGTAGTTGTGCAGTCAAAGACGGAGGTGTTAAAGAACATGTCAAAGACGTAGGTGTTAAAGAACATGTTTTGCACATAAATAATAGACCACCATCACTTTTCTTGATTATTTCCAACATCTCGGAGTTTAAATTTGGGTTCTCCAGTACAGCGCATTTTGGATGAAAATGTTGTTTACAAAGTCCACAAGAAATTTTCGCTCTGCTGGAGCAATTTGTTGAACAAACTTTACATTGGGACGACATTTAAGTTTTTTATTTTTCACTTTTAATGTTTGTTTCGAGTTTATGAGTTAGAAATTTGCTTTTTTTATTTTTATTTTTGTTTTCTGTTTGAAGTTTAATTTTCTTTTTTTTTATAAACCAACGAAAAACCGGTATTTTTGCAGTTCACTTTTATTTCACATGAAAAAACTATTTTATAAATTGCATATGTTTATTGTTGAATTCTCTTTTAATAAACCAGTATTTTTGCTGTTTACTTTTATTTCACATGAATATATGTTCTTTGTTTATGTAAACTCATCCTTTTTTAAGCAGCTTTTTTCTTATGTTTCGTAAAAATAATTTAATTTTTGCTTTTTTTTTCTTGTTTTTTTTTTAACTTTTATTTTTAATGCAAATTTGATGTTTTTAACATTTCTCCAAGTCACTTTTGAGTATTAATGTAGTTTTTAAACACTTTTGCACATTGCAATATAAGATTTTTGCAAATTAAATAAATTGTGGACAGCAAATAAAACACGTCTACGCTCGTGTCATGTCATCATGATTTTCGAATTTTAAATTACAGAAAAGTGTAAAAAATCGTATTATATTATACCGATAGTACACTAGCACTTTAAATGTGAATTACATTATTATGCCCAGTTTTTCACTTCGTATTTAAATGCCATTTGGACTTTAAGTTCTATGTAAATACAAACGTCAGTTTTTAACTTCAAATTTAAATCACATTTAAGTGACCAATCTTGGGCATTTAAAGTCTATTTAAATTGTACAAATATAACATATGATTTTGAGAGTTTGTTTTTTTTCGCGTGGTAAAACAAAAAATAAATTAAAATGAGTTCCGATGAAGAGGATATGAGTGACGCTGAAATCTGTGGAATATTAAATAAGCAGTTGCACGGAAACCACGTACAATAAGAAATCGACCCAATAATTTTGGGGATATGAAGTTTTACCAAAGATTTCGGATGTGGAAGAAATCTACGTACTGTATTCTGGAGCTTATTTTACCTCACATAAAAAACCAAACCACCAGCCAGTAAAAGTTAAATTTCGGTTGCACTGAAATTTTCACTTCTTTTCCCTTCATTTTTATTAATTTAATTATTTATATTTTATTTCTATATTTTCTGCTGTTTTCTGGTTTTTTCTGAATAATGATCATTTTATGAATAATGATCATTAATTTTTTGACATTTCATGATGCTACCATACTTTTGTCGCAAATAAATAACAATTATCATTTAAGACTGAAAAAATGAAACTATTTAAATACAACTTAAATTTAAATTGCATATTTAAATACGAAGTTAAAAACTGGGCATTATTCTTTTTTTTTATTAAAACTTTTTATTTTTGAAAATATAATGACGCGCCAATTCAGAGCTTTTTTAAAAAACGCGCTAGATTAAAAAAGTGCGCTTTTTGGGTGGTCAAAAAGCGCTAAATCTAGCGCGAAACGCGCTAAGTTGGCATCGCTGGTTATGGTCAAAGCAGATTTTGAGTTGTGATGGGTATATAAAGCGCAACAGTAATCTTAATCGGGACATTTAAGTGACATTATTAGAAGTGTAAACATCGTAATGAACAAAGGTAATTACAATTTCATCATATTATTAAAAAAAAATTTAGGAAGTTAATAAAAAGAAAAAATGTGTTCTTGTATTTATGGTGAACACTACAAGGACATATTTATTCTGGAATGGGTTGATAATCGGTATATTTTGATTAAAAATTAGAATTTAATTCATTAATGGCATGTCATAGATCCGCTGGACATTTTACAACTAAATTTTTCAGATACAGTGAGATCTCGATTATCTGTGATGGTCGGGACCGGAAGCATTCTGGATAATCGATTTTCACGGTTAATTGAGAAAAAAAAAAAAAACTTTTGAGTAGTAATTTTAATATATTTTTTTTAATTAAGAATTTAATTAAGTTAAAAACTTGGCATTCTGGTATGTGATGAATTTCACTTTCGATCGAAATTGAAAATGCAATCGATTTTAATTTGCTTCAGAAAATACATAAAAGAATAAAACCTTTGTCAATCATTTTAGTTAAATGAAATATTTCAATTTATGATATTAAATGTTGTTTAAAATTAAATTGTTGCGAAATAATGACATAAAAATTTTTGATTTCGATCGAAAGTGAAATTCATCACATACCAGATTATTCTTTTTTTTTATTAACTTTATCCCACTTGTAACAAATATTTTTTGTTTTGACGATTTTTAAAAATATAATGACGATTTTTATTGGAAAATTGGACGATTTTATGCTCAACATACCTGGCAACACTGCCTCTGACTCATCGTATGCAAACTGTGGAATTTCCATATTTTATTCACATTGTTGGATTGTTCAAAGGTAGCCGAAAGAAAGTATGTTTGTAATCCCGGATAATAGCGGAAATCACCGTTAATTGATGACATTTTAAAGCGAGTTAAATATGTTTTTGGTAAAATAAGTAAACAACAAAAAAAGTAACGCATTAAAACTGCGCCAAAACATGTGAAAACAGTATTGCCAAGTCTTTATTAACAAATCCCCATAAACTGTAAAAAATACCTTAGATTTACTCCACCTCCAAAAATATCGCACTAAATAGGGGTGAATCACCCCTATCGTTAATAAAAAGGGAAATGTTTGTTCCCAAGTAATTTTCATTCCCTCTCAAGTGAAAAATGGTATCATGAATTTCCCCTGAAATTGTATTATGCTATTCACGAGTGAATGATTAGACAAAGGGGAACAAATTTCAAGGGAACTTTTATTTACAATTGGAATCGTGAAAAGGGAAAACAATTCTAGGAAAAAAATATTCACGATAGGGGTGAATAACTTTTGATTTAACATATATAAAAGTGTACAAATTTGTAGTTTTGTTTAGAATATATGACGCAATGAATGGGAAAAACAATTATTTATCATGAAGATTTCAATAAAAACTAGTGTTAATCTCCTTATCGTTCGAATTTTTGATGTACAGGTCGAACCAATAAGTGACGAAATATAAACTCTTGTTCTATCGGTTTTATATTTATAAATTTTTTTGAACTTTAAAAAACAAAATGGATACATTGGAGTGTATTTTATAATTGAAGTATATTTTAGAACAATTTTATTTTTATATAAAAAGCAGACCAATAATCTTTAATGGTAATGTTTAAACTGCTTTTTGTGTAGTTAGTGTCTTATTATAAAATAAAATTATTTAGTTTCTTTGGCTTCTTTAGCATTTTGTAAAGATTGTGTAATAAAAAGTTTAGCCAAAGATTGAGAGCAGAATTGGGAAATATGTTGGGAGTATGTATTGATTTGACCCGATGTAATTGTGGCATTAAGTCTGGGTGGCACGGGCAGAGGGCGGAATTGTTTGAGAACTTCATCCTCGGGTACGGGTGATTCACCCTTAGAAACACGTGCAGCATTTTCAGCAGCTTGTTTGGCTAAAGCACGATGTTTTTCCTGGAAAACATAACAATTATTAGACAACTTAATAGTTAAAAATTTATAGTAACTTACCGTTTCTTGTTTAAATAATCCTTGTTGATATTTATTATAACGTATAGACTCTTGATAAAGTTCATCGACACGTTCAATTAAACAACGCATATGATTTTCCAATACAGAAGCAGTGCCCAAATCAAGGAAATTATGTCCTTGTTCTTCAGGCATCATTTCACACAGTTCTGACATCATTATATTAGTCAATGGTGAATTCTTTATGACAATGGGAATTTCCACAAATAAGCTTTCATAGCCCACTTTCATGTTGCGTAAAGCTTCTGGCGTGAAATCACCATCTTTATACATTTGTATAGCTTGTGGCGTCAGACGATAGGCTTTCAAACATAAGAAACCACGACCAGACTTTTGGGTATCATAAATGACTACCACAGATTCCTCAATGCTGGTCTGGTAGTGATATTGTGATTCGAGTAAAGCCATAGATAAGAAATTACCAACATTGGAACTTTGATACCAACCCACATGGAAGTGATCAACATTAACGCGACGTAAACGACGCATCATGGTTAATTGATACATTTCTTCGTCCATTGTTTCGTCATCACTCTTAGGGAAAGGGAAACAATTGGTGATTTCCAAACATTTGTCTACAACCAATCCCAATAAAGCACCTTGAGCCAAGTCCATATTACTGGATTCTTCATGGCAATGTTTAACCATTTTCATAACGGCCTAAATTGAAAAAAAAAAAAAAATAGAAAAATGTTTAATTTTCTTAATTACAAGTCATTCGCATGTTATATACTTTTCTCTGTAACCGAAATATTTTGCATTTTTTTTTAAAATATAATTAAAACACATTTAGGGTGTAGCTCAGTAAAAAATTTACTGCAAATAGTCATTTCGCGTAGACGGATTTGGTCAAGTACTTTGTCTACTATGTTCGGCCCGAATCCGTCTTAGCTGATAAAAGTCTTCACGTAGCCGACCTTTAGAAAGACTCAAAAAGTTAGGTATGTCCAATCCGGCATCACTAGCTTAATCTCCAAATTCTTGATCACGAAATATAAAACGAGAATGAAAAGGGGACTGAAATTATTTTTAATCGCTTCAATTGAATCAGAAATATAGATTTACATATTTATTCCTTTTCAAATCAAAAACAATATGAAACATTCAAAATTTCGAAAACGTTTGGCTTGAAAACGATCGTTTATTACATTGCGGATAATCTTATGCTTCGTTTAGACTAAAAAGTTCGCCTAGTGAAAAGTGGATTAACTGCCTAATTTCAGTGCAAATATATGCAGTTAACGCGTTTTTATGGCATTTACTTTTCGGTCTAAACGGACTATTAGATCTTTAAAATCCTTTGGTGGAGATATTTCAGAGAACTTTTCTTTGGTGTTAATTGGATAAGTAGCTCCGTAATTTTTTTTATTTTTTATTTTAGTAATTAATAATCATATAATTACAAATTATATACTATTACCCTAACCGAGCACTAGCTACTATGGCCTTCGGCGCGTTGTAGCGAAAACAGACCAGTGCCTCTGGTGGGAATCGAACCCACGACCCCCGCACAGATAAGCCAGCACGCTACCAACTAGCCTACCGGGGCTCCGTAATTATTCGCGTTTTTAGTTTTAAATACAGTTAGAAAGGCGCGTTTCCGACATATTCAAAATATATTTTTATTGTATTTTATTTTCAGCAAAATAAGTAACACATTAAAAAATAAATAAATCGCGACTATACCCGCTCAAAAATAAAACGAAACAAATCCAGTTTACGGGCATAGCTCAAACAAACCTGATATTATAGTAAATATAAAATATATTTTTTTTGTCGGCGGCCCATATTTTCCAAGTTCTAGGCCTCTAAAGTTTGCATATATATTTTCCAAGTTCTAAACCTCTAAACTTTGGATATATCATTTAACCTTAATGTCCCGTTAGATACTAACTGGGGCTTTAACTGACACATTTGTTTTTGATTCGTTTCCCATATAAATGTTCAATTTAACCATTTGTTAAATTTTAAATGGACAGTCAGTAATAGGGCCTTAAAAAAAAATGTGTGGAAAGTTTTTTTTTAAGGAGTTTTAATATGGCATACAAAAATTTTAAATTTATTAACTCATTGCAGCCCAACTCATGATTTTCCGTTTTTGAACCGGAACTTACAAAAAAATTAGATATATCAAAATTTTGCAAATATAAGGCATGCAGAAAATATGACTCTCATTTGTAGCCAAAACTTCAAGATTTAATTTAAGGTATCACAGTATCCAATATTTTATAAATTAAGGTTTTAAATTTGTTTTTTTTTATTACAACAATAGTAATTTTTCAATGTTGCGTTGTCGGAAAGAAACAAAATGTGTTTTGGACGTGTCTTGAAATAAAACATGTTTCCCATAAATTTTTTTCACCAAAACACATAAGTGGAAACATTACTTGAAATATAGCTTCTTAAAAGTGAATTCGTGCAAGTCATCCACGAATAAATTAGTAGCTTTGCTGAACAAAGTTTTTCTGCATAGCCGTCCTTCAGCCGGATTTACTCTTCTAGCTAAAAGCCTTAGCTTCAATTAATACGTACTTTTACACTAGTCAAATATTGAGATAATGACGGTTTTTTTTCTAAAAATCAGACTTTTATAACGACGCTTAATGGGCTAATGTAACTAGAAGTATTGTTGATTCAATTATATTTTAAATGATATTACATATCGTTGATTGATTATGCGAGAAAAACGATAAAGAAAGTTTACAACAAAATTATTAAATTTCTACAAGATAGGTTTTCTTTTTTGTTTGCTATATCTATAGCTGCATGTATTAAAAACAATATTGTTAAGTTTTACGCCTTTTTGCACTGCGTATCCAGAGTTATTAACAATTTTTTAAAAAAAGATTTTTTTATACCTATGTCTTATAAGCCGTTTTTATCACAATTTTATTGTTTTTCTTTCAAGTAGGTCAAAAGTTTTTTTTTTCTTTTAACCATTATAAAACTAGGTTGTCATAGTGCAAAACAATGCTTAAATTTTTTTTGTTTTAAATGCGTTGCTTATTTCAAATGTGTCAAACCAAGATTGACGAATAATGTTTTTATTTTTCTATAGAAAGTTTGACTCATTGGCCAAAAAGTGATCAATACACCATACCAATGTTAAGAAATTTGTAAAAATAGAGATACGCAGCACATATGGGGCTGGATATCTCCTAATTGATACGAAAAAAGGATTAATGATTTAGAAAGAGGACACATTAATCATATATAATCAATTCCTAACTCAATTTTGCCAGAAATGGTCTATAGGTCTCACCAATATTCATACGACGATATATTGTTTCAATACTCTAATAAATAGCATAAATACAAAGAATTTAATATATAAACTTTAGAGGTTCATAACTCATCAGTAAGAACAGTGGTAGTCATTTGACCGGCAGTGTTGATGAAAATATCTCCATCAATGCGTAGAACTAAGTTTCTACCAAGTTCTTAAAGGCAATGTGAAAAACGTAATGGAAACATTGTGTACGTGTGATTTTGCATCTTCGGCAAAAGTGCAGTTTACGGGGTTTTGGAAATCAAAAAAAAAAAATACATGACCCCCTCCAGAATAAAAAAAAAAAAAAACCGAAATTATTTTTGGGAGGGGCTCGGCCCCGGGAGGCCCGTGGGAGGCAAAAAACAGGGGGCCATAGTAACAGGGTCGTATGGGTACTCAAATTAAAGGAAATTGTCTCACGATTTCAAAAATGATATTTTTTTTCGGATCCATAACACCTATTCCAAATTAGAGCCATTATTCGACCAATAGTAATATACGAAAAAAAATCAAAAATAAAATTAAACAAAAACGGTACTCAAATAAAAAGAAATTGTCTCACGAATTCTCGGCTTCGCTGAGGCTTCGCCCCGGTATGCGTAGGAAGTTGCTTTGCTTAGCAAAGTTTTTCTGCGTAACCGGCCTACGGCCGGGCTTAGGGGTTTTTTTACTCCCATCAGTCCAATTCTCGGCTTCGCTGAGGCTTCGCCCCGGGATGCGTAGGAAGTGGCTTTGCTTAGCAAAGTTTTTCTGCGTAACCGGCCTACGGCCGGGCTTAGGGGTTTTTTTTACTCCCATCAGTCCAATTCTCGGCTTCGCTGAGGCTTCGCCCCGGGATGCGTAGGAAGTGGCTTTACTAAGCAAAGTTTTTCTGCGTAACCGGCCTTCGGCCGGGCTTAGGGGTTTTTTTACTCCCATCAGTCCAATTCTCGGCTTCGCTGAGGCTTCGCCCCGGTATGCGTAGGAAGTGCCTTGCTAAGCAAAGTTTTCCAAAAAACCCGTTTCCGTTTTTTTAACCCAGGGGGGCCAGGCGCCATAAAACGATTGTAGAGGGCGCTTCGTATCATGGATCCAAAAAAAAATCATTTTTGAAATCCAGATGAAATTTCCTTTCATTAGAGTACCCCCACTTATATGTTACTACGAATACCGGTTTTTTGGCCCTAGAGGGCCCCAGGGGCGTCAGCCCCCTTAACCGAAGATAGAAAAAAATTTTCTTTTTTCATTCTGGAGAGGACCATGTATTTTTTTTTTTTGATTTCCAAAACCCCGTAAACTGCACTTTAGCCGCATCTTCCTCTAACTTATAAATTCATAAGTTAGAGGAAGATTTGTATGTTTAGTTTCGGTCATCCATTTCTTGTAGGGATGGGTAGGTCACTGATCAAAAAAAAAAGTGAATTTGTACGCTCATCACTAAATATTCCATCAATCGTGAAAACCTTAAAACAAATCCGTGAAATTCCCGTAAACTGTAGTTTAGCCAATAAAATATTGGCTGTTCATGTATTGTTCCAAAAGTATAAAAAAAAAATTAGAAATATTTAATGAACTGTTTGTATTTAGAAGTTTCACTGTAATTTTTTTTTTTCTTCCAACACATCTGGCATCTCAGACATTTTGCACAAACTGCACACTTGTCAAATGCAAACGTGTGAATTTTTTTTCACATTTTGACATTTCCATGAGACGCAGCCCAATTAAAGAAAACTTTGCAAGCTTATTTTGTTCATAATTTCAAATGAAACTAAATCAATTTCAACGAAATTCTTAAGATAATGCACTAAATTACACTTTTTACATACCAAACCATCACATTGTACATAATTGATGGTATTATCCACTTCTTCAGCTTGACGAAGACGATTTCCACGATTTGCCATTTTGTCCGTGTATAAAGAGAAAAGACAGAAAACTAATTAGTGATGATAAATTCAACAAAAATCGATAGTACCAAGGTGCTGCCAAGTTAAGTTAGAAAAAAAAACACAGTTGTATTTGCAATCAACTAACATTTAATTTCTATGAACGCCGCCGGATGGCGCAGAAATTTCTTTAATTTTCGGTCAATGAGCGATAATCGATATTATCGTTAGTTTGCTTCCTTTTGGTAAAGTAAACAAAAATTAACCCATATTCTCCTGAATTAGAACATTTTGCAAGTTTTTCAGCAAATTTTGACATGGCCAAAGAATTGAAACCATTTAAGATTTGTCTGTATTTTTTATTATCCTACCATGTCCTGTAGAGGAGATATTTGAGACCAATCCAGTTTTTTTTTTAAATAAAATTTTAGTTTGTTTTTTACCTATACGTGGTACGAAATCCCATACAAAATTTGACATTGAGCATGTTAAGTGTTAACTCTTTGAATTTTTTCAACTTCGATACATTTTGCGTTTGTATTCAAATATAGCCTTGTTTAGTTCCTCCACATTTCCAAATCGACCGTGCCCATAACGGGTTAATAAAACACCCTCTTGGAATGGGTTGTGTATTTTCTTTTAAATTACCCCTTTTGTGAATTTAACATATGCGCACTGGTGTAGTTAAAAACAAATAAGAAAATTGAAATAAATTTCTAAACGCATTCAGTTTTTTTCTTTTTAAGTTTGCTAAATAAAATAATTTCAAGCTTTTTATTATTCATGTAAAACGACAACTATTTATAAACAGTATTTTGTTGTCAATACTGTATTTTGTTTGTAACAAAACAAAATTCAAGCAAATGTTTAAAGTATAACAAAAATATTTTCTAGCAATGCACTCAGCTTTCGGTTGTTCAGATGTCAATGAACGTCTTTTAACTGCCGTTCATAATCGCAATTATGAGGATACATTATCCTGCCTTATGCAAGGTGCCAAAGCTACATCAATATCATATTCATGTGGCCGTACAGCTGTCGGTTCAGCTGCTTTGATGGGTGATCCAAAAATATTACAACTACTTATACAAGCATGTGAGGAACCAGATTTAGAAATATTTCGTCAAGGTAAATATACCTTTTGTTTTTGGCATTATAATAAGTAGGCCATCGAGTTTTTTTTTTTCTTTAAAAAATCAATATTTTATAATTTTAATTAAAGGTTTATTGCTTAGGGAATTATGTAGGCAGAATTTACTATAAATTACTAGTGTCCGACCAAATAGGTTCGGCCAAAAACCTACATTTGTTTGGTTTTTTTGTTTCTAGAGACAATGATTATACATTTTGGCATTTAATACATGTTTGCTGAGACGATTTAATTCAATTTTGAGTATAAAATTTAAGGAAAAGCCAAAGTTTTGCTATAAAGTTAAAAGTTTGTCCGCCGAACTGTTTTCGAATTTGGACGGAGGCTGAACAGTGAATTCATTGCTTAACTACGGACTTTTATTTAAATTTGGCACTCAAAATCGCATCTAACCAGCCCAATAAACATTTTTCCATTCGCCAAATTTACCCATAACGCTTTAAAATACCGAAAACCGACCAACTGCATTTTCTGGCCGAACTGTTGTTCGGACACTATAAATTACAGTTAAAATAACTACATATTTAATAAAAAAGGCTGTAACGGTATTTGCCAAAAGAATGACTAAAAATGTAGTAAATTTTAAATACAAAAAAAAACAACTAAAAATGTAATAAAACAACCGATAAAAACGGCCATAAAAAATAACGCACAATAGCAGAATTTTAAAACAAACAATTAGAAATGTAGTAAAAATAGCATACTGAAATTTACTACATATACATTAAAAATAACAAACAACACTAACCGCTATTTGAAAATTCCTACGGGGCGGGGCAATGAGGGGAAAGTCTGTCCTTGGCGGCCTGATCAAACCCCTTCGAATAGAAAGCTGAACTTTTCAATATGTGCTCTTTCGGATATGACTCAACTCGCTGTTATGGTATTTTTGGAATTTTGCTCAGAAACGTGGTAGAATAGGAGGTAAAGGTGGAAAAAGTCTGCCCCTTGGCGGCCTGGCCAAACCGCTGCATCTAAAAACTTGAAATCTGGTATGTGGATTCCTAATGAGTATTAGACATATTTTTGAAAGTTTCTACGGGGAGTGGCATAAAGGGTAAAAGTCTTCCCCTTGGCGACCTGCCAAAATCCCTTTGGTGAGAAATTTGAAAATTAAAATATATTTTTCTTTGAATATGAACTAGCTCACTTATTTTAGTATCACTTGCATGATACTAAAACTTTCGCCATTGGCGGCCTTCCTACGGGGAGGGGTAATAAGGAAAAAGTCTCCACCTTGGCGGCCTTGCCAAACCGCCGAAGCTAGGAACTTAAAATTTGGTATGTGGGTTCCTTATCAGAGGTAGACACCTGCATAGAGCGGACATCTGTATTTACGGGATTTTTGGAAATTCCCAAGAGGAGGAGCAAAAAACGGGAAAGTATCACATTTTTGCTTAATCAGGAGTAGACATCTGTGTAGAGCGGATTTGTGAAAATTCGACATATGCACTCAAAAAATTCTTCCCGTAACTACACTAAGAAAATAATATAGGTAGAATCAACTGCAAATGAAAGTTGAAATAACTACATTTGAATTTAAGTCAACTAATGTGTAGTTATTTTTAACTGTTAAAAATTAACTGTAAAATGTAGTAAAAATAACAAGAAATGCAGTTAAAACAACATTACCAGCATTTAAAAAATAATAATAAACAACTTTTATTTTTTGTAAATATTCTTAATCTGATTTTATTATTTAAATAAATAAAATATCACTTTAAATATTTACGTTTCACGCTATTTTTCCAAATCATTTCCTTGATTTCTTTTCACCACATTGAATTAATATATAAATAAATTAAAGAGCTACAAGAAAAGAAATATAGCATTTAATAACGTTAAAGTAAATAAATTTATTTTCTATTCCAAATTTTACCTTAATATTTTATTTATTTAATAGTTTTTGAAATGACGAAAAAAAAATTATTCTCCAATTTTTAATGTTCTTAACAAACTTAATAAAAAAACATATTCAAACTTTGTTAAAACCTGTTACAGTTTAAAACTTATAAGCCATTTAAGTTATAAACGCTAATTTGGATTAAAAATTCGTCCGCTCAAAATGTAATTTTTCTACAGATAAAAAAATGTAATGTGAATATTATGACATACATTTAAAGGAAAAAAGTCTTTTCAAAAGACTGCGATTTATTAATCATGGTACAAAAGATTTCACATCGAAGCAAATTTAATTGTAAAACTATGAAAATATAATATTGGATCAAATTTACACAAACAGTACAGAGAAATGGAAAAAAAATAACAATAAAGGCATTCGCAAGCTGTACTAAGTGTTGTATTGTAAAAAATTGAGATGGTAAAATTTTATTTTCATTTTGACGAAGACTTTGGGAGTTTTTTTGGGTTTGGTTTTCAGTCTGTTAGAACACTTGAACAGAGTACACTAAACATAGGTACAAATGTTGTATCGTACTATCATCTATTTTTGTATATTTTAAAATAAAATTTTACCATCTCCGTTTTCGATACGACTATACAACACATACAGCATTTAGTACACCCCTTGTGAACAACATTAATATATTTTTTCATAATACTTTTTTTTAAATTAATAAAGTTTTTAACGACCTATATATCGGCCATTCCGTTGAAGACCGGCCAAAAAGGGCATTTTTTGACCTTGGGTCTCCCGTTTTCATTTGAATTTTGTATTCAAAATTTCTATTGCAAAATATGGCATTTCTTGGGTACTCGAGTTTATCTAAACTCAAAAAAGTTTTACAGTAGAATATACTGAAAATGACAATTAAAACAACTAACTGTAATGTCATCGTAACCAAACAACCAACAAATGTCGTAAAAACAACTAACAATGTCAGTAAAACAACAACAAATTTTTACTTGTTAAACAATTGTAAAAAAATTTAAAAACTACTGACTGTTTAAAATGTTATTTTTTCGGTATTTTAAAAATATTTTTGAATAACAAATTTTTTTCTTCTTCTCTTAATTACAATAGAACTTTTTTCTACACTCACAAGAACTTTTCCATAAAAAATCAACAGTTATTCAAAAGTTTAATCGGTAAAGTTGTTTCAATTGAATATACAGTTAAATTAACAAAGAAATATATTTTTCAACTTCCTGTCTGTTATTCAATAAACAAAATAAACAAAAAAAAACGGACTTTCCGTAGTAGTTAAAATATTCAGTTAAAATTTTCTATTCAAAACAAACAGTTGTTATATTATATTGAGTATTGAAATAAACGAAAATCTATTGTTTTTATGGATTTTGTCAATTAATTTTTCAACAGTTGAAAATAAACTAAAAAATACAATTGTTTTAAACGAAAAGTAAGTAGTCCTGTTTTTAACTGATTTTCAGTTAGTTTAATGTGTATATTCAGTAGTCTTTACGGAAAAAATATTGTGAGTGTACATCCAACTTAAAATGGAAAGTCAAAATTCCAAACCGTACTCCAGTTATGATGTTTAAATGCATTGGAGATACAATGAAATTTTGTAATTATTATTGTATTTGCAAAATATGAACTAATGGTTTCAATTATTCTTGTGTTTATTATTAATTAAAATGGTACTTTTGCCACTTTTCGTAAAAATTGAACTCTGGAATATATTCTTATAAAGCAACGAAATGTTAAACTTTCATACATCGAAAAAATTATGGGCCAAAAATATCTAATTAATCGATTGTTTGAATATCAATGGCAATTTAAACAATTTTTTTAATTGATTCAATTAAAAAATTTATTGAATTTTCTAATATATCCATACAGTGTTGACAACATGTAAACAAAATTTTTAAAAATTTGGCAAACTATTTTTTTTATTTTATTTAGATTAAATAATCAAACAAAGGTTTAATAATATCAATATATTATTTAATTTGTAAATTAAAAGAAAAAAAATCGCAAATGATTAACTTTTAATAAGTTGACTAGTTTACCGATTTCAAATACACGCAAAATCGTAGTTATTTTAATAGAGTTTTCAACACTCTTTTTGTTGAGATATTTGTGTACGCACGACAACTTAATTTAGTTTCGTGTTTTATCTGTGGTAATAAAGTGCACATGTGGATTTAAATAAACCTTATCGAAAAATGACAATTAAACTATTATTTTTGTAAATAATTAAATTTTCAATAAGTATAAGTGTCATTAAACTATCATTTTAAAGTTGTGTGTGATTTTTTTAAGAAAGCAATCCAATTACAAGAAAAAGTTCAAGATAAGACAAGCAAAACAAAAATTTTGTCTTTACTTTTATTTGTTTTCTTATAATACATTTTTATATTAAAAAGCTTTAATTTTATTATAAATAAAATGTCACTTTAATTTACAAACCTACATTTCTTTTTTTATTTAATGGGGGGCGTATAACAAAAATAAAAAAATACAAGTTTTCAATTAAAACTACCATTGTTTTCTTCTCAAGTTTCAATTAAAGTTTTAATCAATTTAACTAAACTTTTTAATTAAGGTTGTAAAGAAAAACAATAACTCTTTTAATTGATATTATTATTATTTTAATTGAAAGAGTTTTAATAAACTGTATGCAAATTTTTTTAGTTAATACTATCATTTCAGTGGTAGGTGCAAAATCAATTAAAATATTAATTGATTCAATAAAATTTTTAATTGCAACTCGTTTTTATTTTTTTCTGTGTACTAATTTACTACGATAACACTTTAGCACTTTAACTGTAAAGTTCTTCATTATTGTTTTTATTAAAAATATTGTAAAAGAAACCTTAAATCTACAGTAATTTTAAGCAATTTTTTTAATTTTCATGCCAATTTTGATTTACTCTTGTAATTTTTCTGCATTTTTAATTTTTTTCTTTTGCTATTTTAAATTTTCCCTGGTTATGAGATATGTTCAGTGGAAATAAATCCTCAGAGTTACACATTTATTGGTCCTGAACCATTCTGTGGAATACCTGCGGGGTATGTTAGGGAAAGGCTCAGGGCATGGAGAGAGTCTGAATTCTCTGGTTACTGGGAAAACTCTCCTGGTCAGCGCCAGGCTAAAAGATTGATCTCTTTTTCCAGTAGGGGGTCGAGGCGACTCTTGTCGCTTGAAAGGGGGGGTTTGAGGACCCTGGCGTCGTACTTAACTGGACACTGTAATCTCAGATACCATCTGCACAAGAAGTGTCAATCGGACACGGATTTGTGTAGGTTTTGCGAGATGGTGTCTGAGACCTCGGAGCATGTTCTCTGCGAATGTCCCAGGCTTTGTGATAGGAGACTTAGGTTTCTAGGTGATCGCTTCATTTCGCCTTCCGACATCGCGAACATTTTGCCTAATAGGATAATTGGCTTTATAGGTAGCTTGAATCTGTAGGTAATCTTAGGCAGCACAAAAGACCTACATTGGTCGCGGTGCATAGTGCCTTCTGATCTAATCTAATCTAATCTAATCTAATCTACACATTTTTAATTTTAAATAGATCTAAGAATCTACTAGTGTTACCATTTTCAAAATAAAGTACAGCAATAAAAGTACATCGCAGCAATGCTAACTAATAAGATTTGTTCTCCTATTAAAGGCAAAAAAAAAAAAATGGAACAATTTTTTCAATTTTTTTAAATAAAAAAGTTTTTTTAAATTAATAAATAAAAAAAAAAATTATAAAAAACTTTGACCGATTTTTGGATAAATTGAGTTTTGTAGTACTCTAAAATTATGAAACTAGTTCCGAATTTTTTTAAAATTTTTTATTTGTTTCATAAATTCAGTTAAATAATATACTAAAAATTAGCGCAACATTTTTCAACACGTACTTCGCACATTTTTTGGAAAAACTAAACATGTGGTTCCATTTTTTCTTTGTCTGTTAAAGGAGAACAAATAATGTTAGTTTGGCATGTTGCAATACACTTTTTCCTGTAGAGGGAAAATTGGCTTGAAAAGCAACATACAAATGCGAGTTTTAAAGAACGGCTTGTAGAACAAATTATTGTTCTTTATAACCCTTTCTAGTGTCGTTTTTTATACCGATGATTTTTGTTTGAAATTGTTCCAAAATCAACCAATTTAATTGCTCCAAAGTAGAACATGTACTCAAAAAGCCGCCTCTGAAACTGGTTATGTAGTGGATGAAAACATATTAAAAAAAAACTCTTTACTTTTCTTACATTTATGTGAATATGCAAAGGTCTTTTTCTGTCCCATGTACGGCGTTTTTATGCCGTGACTCGCAATGGGTTAAAATTTTGCGGAATTAATCTAGACGTAATTCTCACTTTTAACTGTAAAGTTTTTTGCAACTTGTGGAACAAAAATATTCCGAAACTGGTCATTGAATTCAGAAAGTCCTATACTTTTCATACATTTACGTGAAAATGCCACGGTATTTTCGGTCCCATGTAAGGAGTTTTTATGCCGTGGCTCTCAATAGGTTAAAATTACGTGGAAATAATCTAGACGTAATTCTGACTTGGAACTGAACATTTTTTTCTAACTTGTGGGACAAAAATCTTCCGAAACTGTATTGTATTGATATTAATAAATAAAATAAAATAAAATAATAAAAAAATAAATAAACTGTCCCTTGAATTATGAATATATATTATACTTAACCCTCTAATGCCCGAATTTTGTTTTGCAATGAAATTCATACCATGTATTCGTCTCGCAAAAAAAATTATAATTTCTCTTAAAAAAATGTATTTCGCTGAGTACTTTTGGCGATATGAGCAAAAATAATTTTAAATTTATCTCGAAAACTAATGCAAGTAAAACAAAAGTTTGTACCAAAAATTATTGCTCTTACCAAGACATAACTATAATCCAAAAATAAACTTTTTTGTGCTTCTTTTTAAGAAGATATCGCGATTTTCGCTTTTTGCAAAATGCGAAATAGGGCGAAAAAGTATCTTAAGTTCAATATTTTTTGTTCAAGCTTTTGCTAGACTTTTGCTACTATTACTGATTGTCTTCTCTATACCAAATTTCAAAACGATCCGTCCATTACTTTATAAGTTAAGACAATGTCCTTTAGAGATATCCTGATAAAATCCTGTTCGTCCTTGAAGAAAAATAAGGACTGATTATTAAAGGTAATACTTCAATCTTACTTATACTTAATTTTCAAGAGTTTTAAATCAACTTAAATAAGTGTTTTAGTTGTTGGAAATCTCAGTTAATTAAAAAATAATTATTTTTTGAATTGTTGATAATTTTTATATTGTTGACCTGTTTTACAAAATTCGAACTTTAAAGCTTTCTCGCGTTTTAACAGTGCACTGAATACGAACAGTTTCTTCGCAAAACTTTTAGCTAATTCACTTTTATATCGAACTATATCAATTTCTAAGTATAAAACACTCATTCGAAGCATTTGGGTTCAATTCTATAAACGATGACAAATGTCATCGTCAGGCGTTAGAGGGTTAACATAAATTGATACATGTATTTATTACATTACATGTATGTATTACATTACGTGTATGTATTACATAATTTACAATAATTTGAATTTTTAAAAGAATTAAAACAGAATAAAAAAAGTTTTATCTAATTTCCTAAAGCCGATAAAAACATGTTATCTAGAGGGTTATGACCCTTGTAAGGATATCTTTCACTCGATTTTAAAAGAATTCGATGATTTTATACAGCGTTCTTTTAATGTTTTCTTGCCATTTTTTTAGACAAATCATAATTTACAAGTTTTGGGGGAAAGCCATATAAAAATATAAATGGTTAATCGACCTATTTTAACCGATTATTCGGGTCGAACAATTATTTTACTACGGCTATACACTATATACATAGTACACCCCCTGTGAAGACCTTAATAATTTTTAAAAACTTAAAGAAATTTTGTATTTTTAAAATAAGTAGCAAATATTAACTGTTTACACTCAAAAAAGTTTTACAGTTACTACATGAAAGTTGTTTGTGTAGTTCTATGAAATAATACAAAACAACTGTTACGACAGATATTTAAAAAGCAACTAAAAAAAACAGTAGTTATTAGTATTTTTTTGTTTAAATTTTTTTTTTATTAAAAAGTAGTCAATTGAATGCCTCGCTCGAAAAAGGGTATAAAATCCATAGACAAAAGTGTTCAGGAGAGGTAAAATACGTGGGAAACGGTCAAAAAAAAATGAGTTTTGATAAAAATGTATTCCACGTGTACCTAGGTACAAAATTTTATTTAGAAATATTAAGCAGAATTAGGAAAAATTGCACTTGAAAATGTTCTTTAGTGGAATAAGGGTATAAGTTACAATTTTATTTGTATTTTCATAGATTTTCTAAGTATTTAATTTTTTTTTAAATAATTTTGTTCTTTTTTTTGGATTCACGAATCACTATATGAGTATTCCCAAACGTTAGATTGCGTACAAAAAATAAAATATTCATCCTAAAGTTATTTACAGTTTACCTCATTAACGAATTTCATTAAAATTTGAGCGAAACTATGGGACACTTCTAATTCTCGCTTAAACAAAACCTCACGGGTTTTCAGTTAATTGCAACCTAAGTCCATTTAATTCTTTAGCTTGTCATGCACAAAATTAAAAATATATTCAAGATACTAGTTAAATAATGTTTAATTTATGTGTGGATATAAAGGGTCCGCCAAATAACTTTTTTTTTTTTGAAAATGCTACAAAAAAACTACTGAATATTTTCTCAAATTTCTTTTTTTATTTCGGTTAATAATGGAAAATAATTTCTTTCAAATGGATGCCTCGGCTGGCCATGCAGTAGCCTACAAGATCGGTCCAATTTTTCAGCACATTATCGATTGTGTGCAGCTGTATTTCACCAATGGCTTCCTGTTCCGTCCTGTTGAAACCAAATGTTGCCAATATCCTACTCTTCAATTTTTGTGAACAAAAATTCGTTCAACATGGCCCGATAACGATTGCCATTGACTGTAACGGCCACTCCTTGCTCATTTTCGAAGAAAAATGGCAATTTTCGCACACATTCTGCAACATTACCATGATTTTTAAAGTAATGTCGCAATATTTCCCAGCGTTGTTCAAGCGTATACACAACCATATTCGTTCAGCGGAAGGATAAAACTAGTTATCTGTCAAATCAGACATGAGCTAAGTGTTACCATTCACGAAATAAGTACTAGTTGAAAAAAAAACGTTAGATGGCGGACCCTTTATAACGGGTATATACTTTATATGTTAATATTTTACAATTAATATAGTGCTTTTGTAAATAAAAATATCAATAATATAACTTTGTGATATTCTGAAAACATTAGGTAGCAGAAATGTTTAAGTTTTGGTAAATACCCTGCAGGAAGCATGGGGTCAAGTGTCTCCAAGTCTCCACTTTTGTCTACTATTTTGTTGACATTGTTAACTAAGCGTCTACACTTTTTACTTTATTAACTCACTAGTAAATTTTTGGTTCCAATGTCTACATATGGTCCCATTAGAACTAATTAGTCACTAATGAATCTATGGTTCTATGTCTACATGTGGTCCCATAAGAACTAACGAGTCACTAGTGAATCTTTGGTCCAATGTCTGCATATGGTCCCATAAGAACTACCCAGTCACTAGTGAATCTATGTTTCTAATGTCTACATATGGTGCCATAAGAACTACCTAGTCACTAGTGAATCTTTGGTTCCAATGTCTACATATGGTCCCATAAGAACTACCTATTCACTACCTAGTCAATAGTTCTAATGTCACTAGTGATTTTCAATGGCACGTACATGTTAAATGTCTATAGCTAATTACATTGCCTAGGGAATATTGGTTAGTAGTACTGGTGACACAGTCAATAGTGAATCAATACTTTTTCACTATTGACATTTCCTGCAGGGTAAACATTAGTTTCACTGCAAAATACTCTTTAAATTTTATAAAATTTCTGAAAATATAAATATATATTCAACAAAAGTCGTCTTTTAAGATTAGTTTTGGGACAGAAAAAGACAAAATTTTAGCAAAATTATAGGCATAGGTTTACTTACGTATTAATGCTTGATAAACCATATAATGCAAAAAACGCGTTTTCAAAAAAATTACGCTTGTACCCTTATTCGAGCGATGCATTCAATTATTTATTTGAAATCGCTACTTATTTGTTAGTTGTTATTCAACAGTTAAAAATAACTACACATTTAGTTATTTTAAAGGTAAATACTATTATATTTACCTTTGTTTGCTCGAAAAAATAAAAATCAAAAAATAACTTTTATTTTTGCTCGAAAAAATAAAAATCAAAAAATAACTTTTATTTTTGCTCGAAAAAATAAAAATCAAAAAATAACTTTTATTTTTGCCCGAAAAAATAAAAATCAAAAAATAATTTTTATTTTTGCTCAAAAAAATAAAAAAACAAAAAATAACTTTTATTTTTGCTAAAAAAAAATAAAAATCAAAATTTTAAAAAGCAATGTATTTTATTATAGACTAGTTCATAAGGATCAAAATGGTATACTTGAAACAGTTTCCGACATTTACTTCTAGTTGCTTTTTTTGTTTAAAAATTTGAAAATAACTGTTATTTTCGGTCCCTGCTTTTGACCCTCTAACGGGTAAGGTTGCATCAGGGCAGACTTCATAAAATTTACCACAAATAAACGTTTTATACTTAGAAATTAATATATTCCGATAGAAAACTAAATTTGCTAAATATTTTGCAAAGAAATTTTTCGTGTGTCGTCGACGGTTTGGAAGCGAGAATTCTTCAAAATCAAAACTTCGTAAAATTTCAAAAACTAATTATTAAAAAAAAAAAAATAGTTTTCAAAATTCTGAAAAACCAATTTAAGTTGACTAAAAACTCTTTATAATAATATATAAGTAAGATTGAAGCTTTATCTTTAATAATAAGTCCTTACTTTGGTCCAAGGACTCACATAATTTTATCAGAATTCCTCCAAAGGACATCTCCTTATAAAATAATTTTTATGAAATTTGGCAGAAGGAAGACATTAAGTATTAATAGCAAAGCGTTGAAGTTTGAACAATATAAATTGAAGTTTCGATACTTTTTCGCATAATTTAGCTTTTTCCAAAAAGCGAAAATCGTGATATCTTCCTAAAATATGGGCAGAAAAAAATTGTTTTTGGAGTGTGGTTATGGCTCCATGAAATAACCCCCCAGGAAATAACTCCCCAAAACAGAAATGAAATAAATCCCCAAAAATGTATATAGAAGACAACAACAACGACATTTTGGGGAGTTATTTCCACTTTTGGGGATTTATTTCCTTCTTTTATTTGGGGATTTATTTCGTAATGAAATAAGTCCCCAAAATTTCAAAACTAAATAATTCCCCAGTAATTATTTTTGGGGAGTTATTTAGTTATTGATGTAGAAAAAAAATTTCTCTATATAGATTGTTGGAGTAGAAAATTAATTTGTGAAATTAATGTTTTGGTTGTGTAATAAAAAAAATTTCGAATCCCTATATTTTTAGATTTTATTTCTGCCAGGCTGTAAAGCGAATCCCTGGTGGCATGTCATAACGCCCAATGACATAATGTCCACGGACGTTATGTCACTCGAAAAGTGTCATAATGTCCATGGACTTAAGACAATTTGGAATAATGTCCATGGACATTACGACATTATTTTTTTTGGATATTATGTTACTTTCAAATGTGGCATAGCATCCAGACTTTTTAAAATAAAAAGATTAATAATATCTACCGCGTTCTACGAAGAAAAAAAACCCCTAAGAGCGGCCGAAGGCCACCACATAGAAAAACTTGTTTTTACAAATTACTTGACGTCTTAAAAATATAAGATTTCAACGGATTCGACATCTGATTTGAAAAAGAAGTTCTTCTGGGTGGCGGCCTTCGGCCGCTCTTAGGGGTTTTTTTTCCTCCGTAGAACGTGGCAGGCGGCTTCGCGAAATAAAGTTTTTTCTGCGTGCGACACAAAAGAAACTTCAAAATTACTGATCTGTTTCCACACTGGAGTTTAATGTTTATGGACCTTATGTCACGCAAAAAGTGGCTTTATGTCATTCCATTTGTGGAAATAATATCACATTGCAGAGTGTCATAAAGTCCATGGACATTATGACACTTTTCGAGTGACATAACGTCCATGGACATTATGTCATTGGACGTTATGTCATGCCACTGTAAGACCTTATTGTCGCAATACAGTTGAAGACTAATAATTTGTTGAAGAACTTATTATTTGTTTTTCAAGTGGAGCACATGGTATGAATTTCGTTTGCAAAACATCGTTTGGCAGTTAGAGGGTTAACTTACTTATTTCAAGTTAACCAAAGTTTAGGGCTTAACCATAGTTATGAATGTCAAATTTATATGTAAATATTTGTGGTTAAAGTTAAACTCAGGGCATTTTTATTTAAATTACTTTCCCTCAATAAAATATTATTCAAAATATTCAAATACTATATTTTCTAGACTCTTCGAATAACGCCGAAACAGAGATTGATACTACACCCGATGGCATGGACTGTTTGGAATGGGAGGATGAATTTACGGTCGACACAGATGAAATGAATAACTCTGCCGGATCTGGAGATAAAACAATAGAGGAATTTACATCGCTGTACTATTATTATGCGAAGACATTTGAACGTACCGGCGATATTGTCAGCAATTTAGAAAACTACTGCTATGAACATAGTAATTGTAATAAACTAGTACACCAAGATCCTCATACTGTGGATCATATGACAATGGCTCCGTTACACTATGCGGCATTTTGGGGAGATGTTGAATGTGCACGTATACTATTGGAGCATGGTGCTAAAGTAGATGTAACTACGGAAGCTGGTTTTACTCCCTTGCATATTGGTGCTGATAACTGTGATATAACTTTGTTGTTGCTTAAGTATGGAGCAAATCCGAATGCAAAAATTTTTAGCACTGGAGAAACACCCTTCAATGCTGCTTTAAAATGTCGCAATGGCGCAGTCATAAATATTCTACTGGCAACCAATAAAATCAATATGAATGCCATCGATGATAACGATAAGACGCCCTTAATGTATGCCATTGATTATGATCAAATGGACGCGGCTATGGAGTTAATACGGAGAGGAGCTAAAATTAATCTACAAGATAAAGATGGTAAGACGGCATTATTGTATGCTGTTGAAAAGAATAATATAGTTTTAGCTTCACTTCTTTTGGAACATGGTGCTAGACAGATCACATCTCATTATCTACTGCACCAATGTGTGGTCCACAATATGCCCGAAATGCTAAAACTATTATTGCGCCATGATGAACATATGAATGGTCTTAAAGTTCGCAATGCCGATCGTTTAACACCCATACAAATGGCAATCATCCATAAAAACACTGCTATTTTGGAATATTTGTTAAATTTAGATTCATCCTCCCTACAATTAGAAATGGATACTAATCTTTTATTGAGCGTAGAGAATATACAAAAATTAGATGAATTCAAAGGCATTTTTAGAATATTATTTGCTTATGGCAGTTCTTATGTTTGGAAGAATTCAACGAATATTATGTCGTCTTCATTTAGTACGAATTGTTATGTCCCATATTGCCAAACTCCATTATCGAAAGCGATTATGTTAAATAGATTGGATATAGCGGAGTTTTTAATTAAGGAAGGCATTGATTTGCAGCAAATATGTTATGAACATGTGGTCAATCATTTAAGGACGCTACAAGCACCTGGCTGTAAAGAATTTACAAAATTATTAAGTAAGTTTAAATAAAATATTCAAAAATTCAAAATTTCGTAAATTTTTAAATCAGCTGTAAAAAATCTTTTTAACTTTTCATACACTCATAAAAAGTATGCGAATTAGTTTAAAACATAGTTGCAAAATTTTCATTGTCATTACTTGAAGTTAATGCCAACAAAGTTAATTACCATTCCAAATGCCAATGAAATTTTTAAATTGGCATTGATTAAACCAATAGTCATGAAATTACACCAATACCGAAAACAACCATTTATAATTGATGAAAAACTAATTGTAAAATAAAATTAAAAATGTAAAATTAAAGTGCTAACTTTAAAAATATTTGTTTTCTTAGAAATACGTACGCAAATATAATAAAAAAAAATTGTGCGCCCCGGTAGGCTAGTTGGTAGCGTGCTGGCTTATCAGTGCTGGGGTAGTGGGTTCGATTCCAACAGAGACACTGGTCTGCGCCGAAAGCAATAGAAGCTAGTGCTCGGTTAGGGTAGTAGGATATAATAATAAAATAAAATGAGTGAGGTAAGTTTCTAAAAATAGAACTGTTGTGTTGTGTTGGAGTTGTACTTCAGAGATTATGTATGCAAGAACAAAAAACACCGTGTATTGAATAAAACTAGTTTTAATCACAACAAAACTCGACCTGACGATAGATCAGTGGGCTAAAGCGCTCTGTCTAACGTGTAATGCGAGTGCATGTGGCATTAGAAATCAGTTTATCTATACCATGGTCAGTGATTGCTCAGAAAATTTCATATAGACGCAATCAAACAAATAAAAACATAACAAATATTACATTATTAAAAAAAAAACAGGTCACTGACGAAGGTTTAATACCAGAAACTGCGCAGTCTGATTCAGAAAAATTGAAAAATTTACAATGTAGTTATGATTTTTAGAAAATACACTCATTCTTCTCTACCACGCCTTTCACAATCGAAAACAAATTTAATTCTCTAAATTTTTGCACATTCATAGAAATAAACCTGTAAAATATTAGAAAAAGCTACAAAAATTAGTTAAAAATGCCCTTGCCGAAAAAAAACTGCTGAATTTAGCATATTTTTTTGCTAAATATTTATAACATAAAAACAGCAAAAATAAATCTGTTAACCTTTTTAGTTTAAACGAGCTTAAGATCATTTATTTATTATTTATTTTCAATATTTCGTCTCCACATTGGGTGACTTCTTCAGGGAACAAATATTACAATTGTAATATTTGTTCCCTGAAGAAATCACCCAATGTGGAGACGAAATATTGAAAATAAATAATTAATAAATAAATGATCTTAATCTTAAGCTCGTTTAAACTAAAAAGAATAAAATAAAAGAAGATCGAAGAAAACTTAACATTTTTAAATAAATCTGTTAACTTTACAAAATTTTAGTTATATTCGATGTGAATTTTAGTTACTTTAAAATAGCATTTTACTCTGTAAAATTAGAAAAACTTTTACTTTTTGTAGACCCAAAATAGCAAACAAAAACTGTAATTCATATTAAAAAAAAATTTTTTTAATGCAGCATGTAAGCGAGTGTACAAATTTTGTGCGTTTTTTCATGAAGCAAATATGTCTCAACTTACAAAAACATTTTGTGGAAGCCTCGATGCTTCTGAGTAATCTCCCACAAATTCTATTAAGATCGAAACAGTAGCTTAGACATAATTAATTTTTGTGTGCTAGATTGCCATTTTTTCCACTGTGCATCTTCCTAGAAATTGTGGTACTTAAAATGAGCAAGATCGGTCTACTTTTTCAAAAGTTATAATCAGGCACGTAGCTAGGGGGGGGGGCTTGGGGGCTAGAGCCCCCCCCGAAATGATTTGACAAATTTAAAAACTTAATACAATTCGTTAGAAAGTAACAATGTTATTGATAAATTTAATATGAAAATATTTATTTTTGACTTGGATCAAATAGGAAATAGTTTATATGATTCGAATCTTAAAATTTCGTTAGAAAACATCGCCTGCAAATGGGCTGCTATCATTGTTAGAGTTGATATTCGACAAAAAGCAATAAATACAATCATTTCATAAGAGATTTCGAAGTCTTTGACTTAAAATATAATCAAAAAATTGTTTGAGACTATGCAAACTAAAAATTAAATATGTCTACACAGAAAAACTAAAATTGAGTTTTAATTAAAATATTTGTTGATTCAGAAAAGTTAAACTGAATTCGGTCGTGTTGATGCAATTGTAGTAACAACTAAAATAATTTGTATCTATTTAATTAATATTATTTTCAATTACATATAGTTTTATTCACACCTATTAAAAATTTAATTGAATATTAACATGTTTTTTTGTTGTTGTGACCAATGTTAATATTAAAATTAGATTTTAAAAAGGGTTTCCTTACGGGCTATTTTGGTTTAATTGAATATTGTTTACTATTGGGAAAAATTACAAAATTTAAAAAAAAATCACCAAAATTGTAAAAAAATCGCCAAAATTTAAAAAAATCGAGACCATTTGAAAAAATCGCAAAATTTGGAGAAAATCGCCAAAATTTAAAAAACAATCCTCAAAATTGCAGAAATTTAAAAAACTCAAAAAAAAAAAATGCTAAAATTCGAAAAAAATTTAAAAAAAAAATCACCAAAATTAAAGAAACGCGAATTTTCAACTTTAAACGATTTTTTTAATTTTGGCGACTTTTTAAAATTTTTGCATTTGTATCAATGTTGTTATTATACGTTATAAAAACTGAATTTTTTTTTATACCAAATTCATTTTCAATTAAACAGTTAATTGAAATTTTTTTGACAATGGTTTTGTTTCTGTGTATTTTGACATAATCGTTTAAAATTGAGATACCACTAAGACTCAAAATTAAGTTTACTTGTGCCGTAAAAGTCGTTACTTTACTTACAGTGCAATCTTTTTATTTAAATTTGGTTTGCTACGCACGCATCTGGTAACATAGTTTTCAGTACATTTTTTGCGATATATAGCTATTACGATATCCAATGTGAATCAAATTTTCTCAATTTTTTTAGACTAACTGTAAACAAATTTCTATCGGCGCTCCTTGAAATGCGAAATTTTTAAAATCAAGCAGCTAAACCAGTCTTTGTGTTATAATGATGTAGTTTTTTTTTAGACATTTTAAAGGGTTTTTATTTAAAAAATTGATTAAAGATAATTTGAAAAGCGTTATTTTTTTTTTTTTTTAAATTTGTTATTTAAAAAAAGAAAAAGAAGAATCATATATAATAAAAGAAGATCGAAGAAAATTAAACATATTCAATATATAATTAAAATAAAAAATCGAAAAGCCCCCCCCCGAAACAAATTCCTAGCTACGTGCCTGGTTATAATTGCTCCTTTGAATAAACCTCTAAATTTTCCACACAAATTGTTGTAGTACAATTTCAAATTTGCGTCTGGTGTATGAAATATTCGGCCTGATTACGGTTGTCGTTTTTATAAAACGGTATTACGTTTGTCGAAAACTACGAATGTACAACACTGCTAGAAAATCTATTACAATTTCCGTATTACGGTTGTCGTTTTCGACTGTCAAAATGCATAAAAACAGTCGTCTATTTTATTTCTCACGACAGATTTAAAATATTCTTAAAAAATGAAAATTTCAATAAAATTTTAATTAAAATTAAATACTTTTAGATACATAATTGGCAAAATCTGGAACAAGTGCAGTTTAGAAACATAACTACGATTACTTTTACCCCAAAAACTAATTTTTGAGCTGATTTCAAGAAACAAAATATTTGTATTCGCCGGCCCCCTTGCGGTTGGGCTGGGCATTAAATTTGAAAAAGTTTTTTTAAGTATCTCAAAAAGTACAAGCCCGTTTATAACAATACGCATTTTGTATGAAAGCTCTTTTAAATGGCTTTTCAATAGTGTACAATATGATCAATATAAATTAACCCATTAAAGGCCGGTTTAAAATTTTCTTATTTTTACTTTAGTTTTTTAGATAAAATGTGCTTTTATTCAAAAATTGGCCTGTGTACGTACTTAATAAGTTTATAGAAATGGATAGCCGGATTTATAAGCTTTCTTTTGAGGCACAATATGACCACATATGTATCTCTTGAAACAAAAAATATATATCAAAGGTTAAATTAAGACAATGTGGATTTTTTTGCGATTTTTTAACCTTTAATCTCTTTTTTATTTTAAAAGATATGGTAGTCCATTATACCTTTAATGAAAGCTTGTGAAATTTTCTTTAATTTTTTTGTACAGTTACGTGATCGGAGTTATTTTGCTAAACAATACTTAGCGGTTTTCTTTGAATATCATTCGTCTCAGCCATATGCACTCATATTTTTCATCTGAAGTTAAAAAAATAAGTCCAAACTTAGCATTTTTTTATATTTTGATAATTTAACAACAAAATTAAAAATTTCTTATTGCCGCCAATCAGCTGGTTTTGACAGATCGTCATAGAGTGCTTCATAATATTAATAAATTTAACAAATTTGTCAACACTCTGTTGTTTTCAATCTATTACAAAAACCTTTTAGTCGAAAAATTTACGTAATACCGCAAGAAATAAAAATCGACAACGACTTCGACTAGAGTCGAAAAACGACTACGACAACAGTATGTAACAATAACACTGTTTAGGTTATAACAAAATGCTTAGTTTTGTTAGATTTTATAGAAAAACAACTGTAATTACAGTTAAACGCAATTACTGAACACTACACAAATAACTGACAAACTTTTCTGAGTGTATAAAAAATTTGAGAAATTAAAAAAAAATTATACTAACGTATATTTAGCATTTATGTACTTGACAAAGCATATATTTTAATTTACATTTTTATTTTATTTGCAGTTTTTAATGGTTTTAAATTTCCCTCAATCAACTCTCTGAAATATGCTACCAAATGGTCAAAAGAACGTCAGGAATATGAAGAAATGATTAAAGAATTATTACAACAAGTCCCAGATCTCAATTCATTAACACGTATTGCAATACGTAAGCATTTAAAACAAACATTTTGTAATTCCACCGCAGAATTTAAACAGAAATATAGGGCAACGAATGATAAATCGACATTACAACAAATGATAGAGCAATTAGAAATACCAAAAATATTACAAAAATATTTAATAGACTTTTATGATTGTAAAACTGTGATGCCATTATATGTGTAAAATAAAAAAAAAAACTCAAAAATAAAACGGAATGAATCAATAATTCCACAAATGGTTAAGAAAAACACATTTTTAATTAGTTTTTAAGTCATTATTTATTTTTTTTGCAACATTTTTTATTTATTTTTTGAAAGAAAGAAAAAGATATAATAAATAAAAATCTTCGAGCTCGAAAAAGATATTTTTTATAATACTTAAATATTTTATAAACATGTATTATTTATGTATAAGTTTTTATTTTGTTTAACAAACACTATTGTTTTATAAGAGATTTTTTGTTTCAATATTTATTTTAATGACAAAAACTATGCCTATGATTTTATATAAATTTATTTATGTTTTTTATATCAAAAATTTTTATGTTATAATAGAAAAATCTGAATATTAATAAAATATTTAAACCATATTAAAAACAGGAAATATAATTCTTAAATTAGTTTTGAATATAAATTTTGTCATAAAATTACTTAAAATGTTCTCATTAAAAAAATAAAATATTTAGGTCACGTGTTGGCCGCCAAACTTGAGAATTTATTCTACAAAATTTTCGTTTGTATTTTAGATGTTATCAATTGTATTTCAGAAAATATTAATTCTATTTCAGTTTCATCAAATGTATTTTAGAAATTATCAATTGTATTTCAGATTTAACCATTGTATTTCAAAAATAATCAATTGAAGGGCTTATTGTAAAAACTTGATAAGCCACATTTTAGTTTTAGTTTGTTTTTGCCTTTTAAAGGTTGCAAAAAATCCAAAAAATATGACTTTGGCAGGTTGTTCTTACTCTAGGTACTTGCAATAAGTGTTTAAGCAAGACTTATATCAAATATTAGTCAATGGATGCCTAGAAAACAGCAAAAATCCATAAAACAGTTAATGTGACTTATAAAGTTTTTACAATAAGCCCTTCAAATGTATTTTAGAAATGATCAATTGCATTTGTGAAATTGTTAATTGTATTTCATAAATTATCAATTGTAGTTTAGAAATGATCAATTGTATTTCAGAAATTGTCAATTGTATTTAGAAATGATCAATTGTATTTCAGAAACTATCAATTGTATTTCAGAAATTGTCAATTGTATTTCTGAAATTATTACAAGTTTTTCATTAGTATTTCTAAAATTATCAATTGAATTTCAGTTTTATCAATTATATTGTCAGAAATTATCAATTGTATTTCAGATTTAACAATTGTATTTTAGAAAATATTAATTGTCTTTCAGTTTTATATTTCAGAAATTATCATTTGTTTTTCAGATTTGACAATTTGATTGTATTTTAGTTATGATCAATTGGTTTTCAGATATAACCAATTGTATTTCAGAAAATGTTAATTGTATTTCATAAATTATCAATTGTATTTTAGAAATTATCATACAATTGATAATTCAGAAATTAATAATTGTATTTCAGAAATTGTAAATTTTATTTCAGAAATTATGAATTGTATTTCAGAACTTATCAATTGTATTTCAGAAATTATTAAACGATTTTCATTAGTATTTCTGAAATACAATTCACAATTTCTGAAATTCAATTGATAATTTCTGAAATACAATATATAACTTCTGAAATACAATTGGAAAATGAAGTAATTTACAAAACTAAATAAAAAATTTTCATATTTTAAACAATAGTTTTTAAACAGTAGAAAATATGAAACATTAAAATTACTGTAGGAATTCCATAACATTGTAGTATAGTGTTTAATTCCCTAGAAAAAGATATATCATATCGAGGGCTTATATTCAATACCGTCTATCTACATTTTCACGAAATTTTTTTTTATGCCAAACTCATCTCTGACCCCATCTGCATGTACTGTAAAAATTTCAGTGGAAAGAAACTATTTTTAGTACTATATATCCTGTATTTTATCATTTGTCTATCTACAAAGATACTTATTTATGAGTTTTATGACGGCAATACCGTCTATCTACATCATAGAATTTTGTCGTTTTATTTAATTTCAGACTATTTCTGTTCGATATCTATTTATTCACTGTTCGTTTTTCGGATACATACTTCTCTTGTCGAACGATCAATACCTACCATAATACGCTGTGTATGCGGTGGTGTGCCCTTTATGTTATTTTCTAGCTACAAAGGAGTATGCAAATAAATGAATTCAAACGCAAAAACTCAAAAACACAAGCAATAATGTACTAATTTGATACTGATTTGAAATTGACCACTTCACCTCGATTTGAAATCTAATGCCCAATTCACACGGTGATTTTTGCAACGTCTGTTTTTCTTAATTTGCTTAGCAGTTGCTTCCAAAAATCATTTGCATTTACATGATGATTTTTAACAGACGTCTGTTTTTTGTAACCAGGGTTGACTATATTTGTCTTTTTATAGCATGGTTGGGTTTTTTTGTTTTAATTTGTTTACCCAAAAAATTGATGATAATAAATATTGATTTATTTGTATATGTGTTTATTTTAGTTACACTGCAGTGCACTGTTATATTTAAAATTTTTTTCTTTTATTTGTTTATATTTTTTTTTCTTTTTTATTTATTTTGTTCAATGTACAAATTACTGGTGGAACGAGACTGATGGAGACCTCTCCGCTCCGACGTTTATTTCGTGCATAATGCACCATTTGTCAACACACTGTCTAAAGATCTCTCTTATTTTCCCCAAGTGGTACCATTAAGTTTAAAGTGAATTTTGATCATAATTACACTGAACTACCTATTAGAATAAAGCAATATGAAGGTCACATAGAACCCAAAACAATTGTATACCGTTCGACTACCAATTCAGCAAAACAAATGGAAACATTTACAGGAGTTAGAGGCGGTAATTCCAGAGGAGTATCACTACTTCTATGATAATCTTAGCCACGCGCAGTAAAAATTATAATAAATTATAATAAAAAATTATAAAAAACATTGTCTTTGAATTTAAACTGGTTTAAACAATTCTTCTGAACACACCTACCCTCTATCTGACACCCTTTTTGAGACACCCATGCCAAAAACAAACAAAAACTAGTCAAAAACAACCCCTAGCTCCCTGAAGGGTTCAAATGTTAGAACAGGTCCTACTATTTTTCTATCCCCAACATTTCTTGTGAACATATCTACCCCCTATCTCCCACTTTTTTCGGGGTCCCCATACAAAAATCGTAATACAAACTTAATTTTAAAATAAGGCAATACCGTCTATCTACATATTATTTTCCTTCACAATGATTTCATTTTTGAGGCAATACCGTCTTTCTATCATAGAAGCTAAAATAACGCGAATTTCAAGAAACTTTTTAGTTAAAACGTTTGTTAGACATATTCTGTTAATATTGTAGAAGATGAGTTCATCGAAATTGTTGCTTATTTGAGAATAAAACAGTTTTTTGGCTCTCCTGAAAAATTGTGTTTTTGTAGATAGACGGTATTGAATATAAGCCCTCGATATGAAAACATATTTTAGGAAACAAAAATATTTATAAAGAAAATTCATACAATAATAATTCTGGAATAAAGTACTTAAAGAAAATCTATATACTATACAAAAAAAAAACATTTGCTTTGTAAAAAATATATGGAAAAAATCAGAGAGTTTCTTTCTATAGACATTAATTTTATCCTTAATGTTACAACAACAATAAAAAATAAAAGTTTGCGAATAATAGTAGTTTATGTCTTAATAATGTTGACTTTATTTTATATGGTAGGTATAATAATTTTTTCTTTTTTAAGTTTTTTTTTTATCATAAAAATAATTTTAATTTTGAAATTTAAAATTTAAAAAATAATATTTTTTTTTTGAAATGCATAATTACATAATTATATATTGTATGTAGTTTTAAATTGGGGTATTATATTGATTTTTATCTAAGGTTTAAGCAATATTTTAAAATCATCATTTGTATTTTTTTGCTAAATATTCAAATGGTATTTTATCTTTATTATCTTGCATTTGTTTAAGATTTGATTGTTTTTCAACCAACAATTTACTAACGTCCAAATGACCACCAGCAGCAGCACGATGTAATGCCGTTTGACCATCTTCATCTTTTAATTCGACATTGGCTTTGGAATCCGTCAATAGTTTAACAATATTTAGGTGACCTAAAATTAAATTAATTAAAAAGAAATTAAAAAGATATAATTTTCAATTGTATTTCAGAAGTTTTCAATTGTATTTCAGAAAGCATCAATTGTTTTAAGAACTTACTAATTGTTTTTCAGAAATTATCAATTGTATTTCAGAATTCATCAATTGTATTTCAGAAATTATCAATTATATTTCAGAATTTATTAATTGTGTTTCAGAAATTGAATAGTGTATTTGATAATTTCTGAAATACAATTGATATTTTCTGAAATACAATTGATAACTTCTGAAATACAATTGAAAATGGTTGTATATTTAAATTTAGAAAAAAAAAAACTTTGTGTGATTACGATTAAATACTTGAAAACTATTTTATTTTTATCCCCTACACAGACTGCACAGTGGTTTCCCCCATAGGCCAAAAATCAAAAAAATTAATGTTTTTTTTCTAAGCTTTATTGCACTAAATTTATTGATAACACTCTTAATTTTATGAATCTAACAAAGTTTGTTGTTTGTTTTTGCGAGATTTAATGTTTGTGTCCGTTGAAAGTGGAGGTATGTTTGTATTGAATATATTGTGGTTGCATAGTCATAAAAGAAAAGTTAAGTTTATCTAAAAGTTATTAGCGAAATTGTGACAGAAGTCTCCAAAAACCCTACAAACATTAAATTTTAACTTATCTACCATATTAAATAATAAAAGCTACAAAAATATAAGCCCATTAAAATATCCCTGAAGAATACTTTTTTGACTTTTTCAAAACACATGTTTTTTTAAAAACTACTTTTCACGTAGACTTTTAGTTATTTGGCCCTCATCCACCCACCACTTCTTATACATCAAATTGTAGATTTTTTACCCCTCTTTAAATTAAAAAAATATTGTGGCCGCGGGTTTTTGCATATGGATGTGATTTACATAGTCATCCGACGAAAAATAATGAAAAATCGCATTTTGTTTTGTACTAGTTCTTTTTATGAATATGAGTAAAGAGAAATAATTTTTTTTAATTGTTATTTTAAACTTTATATTGCAATTTTATGGTATTTGACTTACAGTTATGAATAAAGAGAAAACATTTTTTTTAAGAAATTGCCCGAAACTTACAAACAAAGAAAACAAGTAGTTTAAGTCAAGGAGATTCAAATTTGCTCAATATTTGATATATATTAATATCTTCTTTTACCTTATTACCTTATATTACTTAATAATACCTCGTATTGCATAATATTACTTTGTATAACTTTTTAATTTAGTTTTTTTTCAGTGTATATTTCAAATGAATTAGAATATTTATCATATTTACAAAAATTGTTTAAAACAAAAAAATTTTCATATTGAAATACTTTATTTCAAAAATTCTTAAAAACAAATCTATAAGCCAATTAACTCTTCAAAGATCAAATTTCTACTGTGGCTACAATTGCTAATATTTTTTCCTGAAAATTTGCAAACTTTAAGTTCTTCGGGCATGCTATGAGCTGACAAATTTTGAAGACCCTAGCTTTTTTAGTTTTGGGGATATTGATTTTTGACCGCTTGTCCATATAAGGGAAACCACTGTGCACTGTGATGAGCAGGGCAGCGCCTATCATGCAAATACAAAATTGACCAAATACTTTTGCGAATCAAACAATTTGCAACAAAACGGCATCGATTTGTTGTTGCATATTTGGTTACAATTTCATATTTTTTTTTTGCATTTTGCCTTTACGATTTTCATTACATATTTTTAATTTAATTGCATATTTTGTAAAAATTAAGATTTAATTCAAAATAATCAAAAGAAAGTATTTGTAAACCTTAACATGGCATTTACACTCATAAAAAAAGTTAATACAAAAGTCTGTTAAACGGGTTCCAATTCAGTTTGAACTAATTTTTTCTGTTGTCATCTTTTAAATCAGTTATTAAGCTAAAGTTATTAATTATCTCACTTTACAAATTTCAGTTGTACTTGAACAAATTTTCCTATCTAATATTTATTAATAGTGAATTTACATTATACCTGAATTTTGGTTTTTAAACCGCCTTTTGGTGACAATCTGGTTATGAAACGTAATTTCAAACCAGATTTTCCATACAAATTCATAACTAGATTGTCGGACAATCTGGTTTAAAATAACTAGTGTCCGACCGAACAGTTCGGCCAGAAAATGCATTTGGTCTGTATTCGGTATTTTAAAGCATTATGGACAAATTTGGCGGATGGAAAAATGTTTATTGGACTGATTAGATGCTATTTTGAGTGTCAAATCTGAAGAAGAGTCTGTAGTTAAGCAATTAATTCACTGTTCGGCCTCAGAAAGTTTGGCCAAATCCAAATAGTTCGGCGGCCGAACTTTTAACTTTATAGCTAAACTTCGGCTTTTCTCTTAAATTTTATACACAAAATCGAATTAAATCGGCTCAACAAACATGTTGCCAATACCAAAATTTGTCATCATTGCCTCTGGATATCAAAAAACCGACAAAATATAGTTTTTTGGCCGAACTGTTCAGTCGGACACTAAAAATAACGTGTAAAATTAGGTTGCAGCGATACAACACGTATTTTCCACTATTATGGGAGAGAAATTTGCAAAATGTGGCATCACCTTGTGAACCAATATAAAAATGTGAACCAATAATTAATTTTTTTTTATAATTTTTGATAAAGTCATACAAAATTATATAGAAATTTAAAGGGCCCCTTGAATATTTTTTAATAATCTCGGATATGATTATATATGGCCCATTACAAAGCCACACAAAATTATATGTGCTGCCATATCAACATTGTGATTTCAGATATAATTATGTAACATTTCGGAGTTAACTTAAACAAATTTGATTTTTGTTCACAAGAACGACTTTACCTCGCTTTTGGCGATTTTTTTTTTCGCATCAAATTTACATTATTGGACATTAAACCACCAACACGCACACGTAGAGTGCGGACAGAGCAAAATATCGCAGCAATTGGGCCTCTGTTACTCCACTATGTGGAAAATTTTGAAGGAGGACTTTGGTTGTAAAACCACACGACCTACCACAACGGCTAACTTTTGGTGAATGGGCGCTGGCAAAGTTGGATAAAGATCCACTTTTTTATCGGAAAGTTGTGTTCATCGACGAAGCTCTTTTCTGGTTGAATGGATACGTGAACAAGCAAAATTGACGTATTTGGTGTAAAGAGCAGCGAGAAGAATTGCAAGAACTACCAATGCATTCCGAAAAATGCACTGTTTGGTGTGGATTATGGGCCGGTGGCATCATTGGACCGTACCTTTTTAAAGACGACGAAGGCAGGAACGTAACTGTGAATGGCGAGCGCTACCGTGCGATGATTATAAATTTTTTTTTTTCAAAATGAAAGAGCTGGACTTGGGTGACATGTGGTTTTAACAAGACGGTGCCACATGCCACACAGCAAGCGAAACAATGGCCCAATTGAAAGGCGAGTTCGGTGAACAGTTTATTTCACGTTTAGTGCCGGTCAATTGGCCGCCTAGTTTGTGCGATTTAACGCCTTTAGACTATTTTTTGTGGGGCTATGTTAAAGCACATGTCTATAGGGACAAGCCCGCAACGGTTGACGCACTGGAAGCCAATATTGAAGAATTTATTGGTGAGATACCGGCCGATATGTTGGAGAGAGCATGCCAAAATTGGACCCAGCGTATGAACCATTTGAGGAGTAGCCGCGGTCAACACTTACATGAAATCATCTTTAAACATATACATAGATCGTATATCATATACATACATAGATCGTATATCGACTCAAATAAAGATTTCATACATTTCTCTAAATTTTATGTGTTTTTTTTTTTTTAACAAATCCTAAAGCTCTTACCCTTTATTAGCTAAGTTGATAGTATTATTTCGATCTGGCTAAATATCTCATCAGAACCCGAAGTTTTAGAAAAGCTAGAGCCCCCAGAATACATTTAAAAGAAAATACTACAATTTATCGATTCTGATCAAAAAATTTAAAAAAATATAAACAAACTTAGTTGTAAAAATTTGAAAATATAATATTGGATCAAAAGGACCCACACATAACGGATGTATGCAAAAAATAAATGCGCTCATAGATGAAAACATAATTTTTTTTTTTTTCATATTATGTTTTCACATTAATAAAATGTGATTTGGTAAGCAGTTGCTGCCTTTATATGCTTCCAAAATAGCGCTTCACCGTCACGCATACTATAAAGCAATTATTTAAGGCATTCTGTAGTGCTTCCCAAAATGCCTTCTTTGAAGCAATAAAGTATGCATACAAGGAAGCAATAAAGTATGTATACAATAAAGCAATAAAGAATGCATACAATGAAGCAATGAAGAATGCATACAATCAAGCAATAAAGAATGCATACAATCAAGCAATGAAGAATGCATACAATGAAGCAATAAAGTATCAATAAATCAATTTATTTTATTTAGTAAAAACGTCATTAACTGTATGAAAATTAAATTTTTTGTCAATTTTTTTCATAAAAACTAATGATTTTTTTCATGCTTTCAAAGAACATTCAAAGTTCTAATATGCAGAGAAATTCGTTTAACTCATTAAAGGCACGTCATAGACACGCTAAACATTTTTTAACCAAATTTTGCAAAATGCAATTTTTCAATTTGTTTTTAGAAAAATATTGTTGATTTTGTCCATCTTTTATAATTGCCATATTGCAAACCTGACATTAAAATTTTAATAAAAACCAGCTATAGTTATGTTTTTTAGTTCTTATTTTAAAATATTAAAGATTTTTTTAAAGAATTTTAAAAAAATCTTAACAAAACTATATTATAATGAATAGACTTTTTGTATTTAAATCATTTTATTTTTATAAAATATAAATTACTAAATTGTTAGTTAAGTACATTTTTGTTAGAAATTTTATTTTATATTCGGTACAAAAGTGGTTTAGATAGATTTGATTAATAGTTTGGGTCTTACAATGAAGGTGTCTCCGTGTTCAAAAATCGATTTCGCTTTAATTTGGATGTGCGGTCTTAAAATATTTCTAGCAAGAAAAGGAGTTAAAACTTAAATTTATTTGTATAGGAACACGTCTGCAATTTCCGAAATTCAAATTAAGAAATTTGAAAAAATGGTTTAGGGGTTAAAAAGGGGAATTAATAAATATCATTCTGAAATTTAAAAAATTTGAAGTACTCAAGAAAACAAGTATTTCTGTCCTCATGCTGTCTATGTTATGGAGCCATGATTTACACTTATAAGAAATATTTAAAATAAGTTTTAGAATAGCTCTTCGGAAAAAGTAGTTTCAATGCCAAACAATTGCAAAAACTGTGAAAAGCCAGAAAAAGAGAAAGAATTTAAAATTTAAACTAATTTCCACATGCATCTAATATCAAAGTAAAAAAATTCTCTCCCTAAAAAATATATTATCAAGATTACTACTAAAGAATTTACAACTTTTGGCAGAACCTATCTTTGTAATTCATACTTTTTGTTTAATTTGTTGTTTTTAAAATATCGCAGTTTTCACATTTACGTTGCATACTCCATTTTTTTAGTCTAAAAATATTCTTGTCTAAATATTTCAGAATATTTTCAATTTTTAATACAAAAATGTGTTCAGTGGAATGTTTAGTTTACGCATAGTGAATAAAATTTTAAATTAGAATACATAACATTTATAAGTATAAAACTAAACATGAGAAATCGTCAACTTCCTTGCAATACAAACACCGACATGATTATTATTGATTATGTTATGTAGATTTATTTTCTTAAAAAAAAATCATAATTTTGCTATTTAATTTCGAATAATTAAGCAAAACCTACTACAAATGGGATGAATGATTTGTTTGACAGATTCGGATTCAGCGTACCTAGTCTATTAAAAAATATATATTATAAAATAAAATATTTTTTATGGCAGAATAAATAAAACTATGCCAAAAGAAAAATAAAAAAAAAAAAAGAAATTTTTTTTTTAAAAACAAATAAAACAAAATTACTTATTTTCTGCATTTAAAATGCGCATTAATATGTGCACTTTCAATGCATTCTTTATTGCCTTAAAAGAAGTAATTGTTAAAGCGCTTAAAAGAAGCTCTTCCAGAAGCTTCTTCAGAAGCTCTTTCAGAAGCCCTTCCACAAGCTCTTCCACAAGCTCTTTCAGAAGCTCTTCCACAAGCTCTTCCCCGAACCTTTTCCAGAAGCTCTTCAGAAGCTCTTCCACAAGCTCTTGCAGAAGCTCTTCCAGAAGCTCTTCCAGAAGCTCTTCCACAAGCTCATTGAGAAGCTCTTCCAGAAGCTCTTTCAGAAGCTCTTCCTTAAGCTCTTCCCGAAGCTCTTAAGGCATGAATTTACTGCTTCTAAGAGCACATGAAAGAAGCGCTTTTCAACTGCTTAAAAGAGACATGCCAAGTGGGACATCGCGAACAAAAATCATGCCTTCTAGAATGCCTTCCGGAAGCGCTTCGTAATTAAATAATGCCTTCCGGAAGCGCTATTTTTTGCTGGGAATAAAACTGAACCTTACTGGAAACTAGCAATGTTAAGTATAGTTTTTTTAACTTTTTTTTTTTTTTAAATTGGGTCATTTTGACCCAAACAGGAGTTAGTTTTTTCGCTGTTATTGAAAAGGAGCATTGGAAAAATTAGGAGTCACCTATCCAAGATTGTATCATCAATTTGTTTTCCGGAAGACGTACTAGCTGATTCATGTATAAATTATATATTCCGGTCGTAAAAGTGACTATTTTTTAAATAAACGGAGCAAATTGTTTCTGGTTATTGAAGAGGGGCCTTTTGGCCATATTGTAATGAACGCATCTTTTATAAATTAAAAATATTTTTTCACTTACCCATCATAGCAGCTCGATTGTAGTGCTGAAGCACCACCTTTGGTAATAGCATTAACATCAGCTTTGCCCTCATTTAAAGCATTTTACAAATTTCCTCATTGCCATTACGCGCTGCATAATGTAATGCAGTATAATCACAATTATCACGTTCCATTGCTTTCCTTTGGCTATAAATTCTCGCACACGTTCAACTTCATTGTAAATAACTTAAACAAAAAAAAAAAACACAAACAAACCCATTAATTTAAATTTTGGCAATACATGATTTTGTAAACTAACCTGCATTCCAAATTCCACGATCAAATTCCATATCAGATAGTGTTTGTTGAGCAGGTTGTACTTGTTTATGACATTTGCAACAATCAGCCTTATGACGATCCATGATGGTTTTTATGAGTTTTGTTCGTTTACTTTTTATAAAAGTTAAAATTGATTTTAAATTTTGGTAGTTTTGATCTTTTTTAAAAATGAAAACATAAAATAATTTAGTGTTTTTTAAAGATTCAGTTATTCAACACAGAATAGTGCTTAATTAATAATTATTATTTGATTAAACAACTATAAAATATGAATGTATTTTTCAATGTCTCTTTTTGTATTTTTTTTTTAAATTTCACGCTGCATAGTCCAACAAATTTCAGCTTCGCCACAACTGCAAACAACTTTATAACTTAATTGTGCTAAAGTATTGAGCATAACCAAGGGTGGAGTTGATACCATAACACCATTTACCACTGGTCTAACACTATTTTCAAAACGTTTCGATAGAGCCTGAATTTCGGTGTCATTCAAACCAAATACGGAACAAGAACGATCATGTAACGATCCTTTAATAGTTATATAGGTATAAGTTCCTTCGTTGTGTACAATGGGTACTGGTATGGTAACAACATTAGGTGTTGCAGCTGCAACAGATGTGGTAATTGGATTGGAACTGTTAGAAGGAGTTTGTTGTAGATTTTGTGCGCCAGCTGGACAAACACAAGAAGATTAACACTAGGATTTGTAGTAGTTGCTGTAGCTGTATTGTTAGTATTAGTAGTTTGATCAGATTCCATTTCCATTTGAAGACTTTCTGGTTTTTTCCTTTAAGAAAAGTACTCTTTTTTTAAGCAAAAGAGTAGTGTTTCCCTTAAGAAAATGAAAGTTTTGTATACAAATAATTTTTTTTATATATAAAAAAATGAATGCTTTTGTGATCAGTTGAGGTTTATTTTTTTTCTAAACAAACTTGGCTTTGGAGTTTGAGGAGTAAGTAGAGGGGGTTGTGGTAGGGTTGGTGTAGAAAATTTACAAAAGTATTAAGTACTCTCTAGAATTTACTCGGGAGAATGTACTTTATGATAGTTGCCTAAACTAGCCGCTTCTCTCCTATATTTGAAAGATTTTCTCTTACTACTGCTGATTCAGTTTCTAGAGGTTCTGGTTCAGTAAACTCTTTACGCATTGTCCACATGTACTCATTATAATCTTGTTTTACGGCTGTAGAGGATGATTGCAACAACACGAAAACCTAAAATCTAGAAAATATAGATTGTAGTAAATTTATTGAATTAAAGCTTCTCTAAAAATAGTGTCATCAAAAAAAGTGACTTTCTGTTGCTTGCTTGTACACCAGGACCATAGATTATATAGATATCAAACTCTTCGTTTTAAAAGAAAGCCATTTTCTTATACACATGGAAATATTTTTGTTGTAGTTAGAGCACGTATGTATGTCCAACACATTCTCATAAGTTAAGTCATCTGACAACAAAAGTCAAGGACTTTGATATCTATGTAATCTATGATTCGATTTAATGTCACAAAATTTCAGTTTGAGTTTCTTGAAATTACAAAATTAATACGGAAAGGGAGTCCCGTTTTAAATCGGTTGTTTTGTACAAGGCTTTAAGCTAAATAAACTAAAAAAAAAACCAAAACTTTCAATCGAAATATTTAAGGACATTTATAAAATGTGTTCAGTTCACTTGTTAACTATTTGAAGCTACAGTTTTCAGCATAGATAAATGAATTATAACGAAGAAAATAAGTTGTTAACAAATAAAACACAAGTCCTAACAGACCAGTGCATTTATTATAAAATGTGCTGTAATGGCTCATTTGGGACGATATTTTGAAACCTTATCTATATCCAGGATTGAAAAAACAACAAAAACTAAAACGCAACGAGGGGTAAGAAGTTATTGGAGAAAGTTGTTAAACTCTTACAAAAAACAAGTGTATGCCCATAAGAGATGTGGCAAAATATGCGGAACGAAAGTTGAAATTTAGAAAATATTTGAAATAAAACTTTAAATTCATAATATATCAATTGAAATTCAGAAACTTTTCATTTTAATTTCAATTAATATTTTTCTGAATTTCAATTGATATTTTCTGAATATTTATTGATGTTTTCTGAATTGAAATTGATCTGTTTCTGAATTTAATTAATATTTTCTAAATTTCAAATGTTATTTTCTTAATTTAAGTTGATGTTTTCTGAATTTTCAAACAAAAATTTTTAAATTTCAAATGATGTTTCTGAATTTCAACTGAAAAATCTAAATTTCTATTGATGTCTTCGGAATTTTAAATGGAATTCTAAAATTCAATAGAGGTTTTCTGAATTTCAGTGCTACGGGCCCTGATTTAGGTGACCTAAATTTCAGTTGACAATTGCAGTTAAATTAGCTAAGAATTTATCTAAATCAATAGATTTTTTTATGCTAAATCTGCTGAAATTGAATCTCCGGATCTGACCAGAGGCAGGTCCATCGATATTGTTACTAGGTGGTTAATAATTACGAATTTATAGATGCTCAGTAATGATTTTTTGTCCGTTTTGCTATATTTCGCTTAGTTTTTCGCGGATATAAGCTATTTTAATGATTTTAAAATAAAAAATGTGAGAAAATAACGCCATCTATAAGTGAGACTGTCGGCGGAGATACAAACATAATAATGGTTTGAAAACAAATGTTGGTTTAAAAAAACGGGCAAATTTGTAAACTTAAGAATCACGAATAACTAATATTAGCTTGAAAAATTGGTTCAAATAGATGAAATTTGTTATTGTGGTAATTAATAACTTTAGTTAAATAATTGATTGAAACGGTAGCAACAGACAAAATTTGTTAACTAAATTGGAACCCGTTTAACAGACTTTTGTACTAACTTTTTTTCATGAGTGTAGTTATTCATTTTAATTGGATTTTATATATTTCACACAAGTTTTAAATGGAAGCATTGGCAGAGTTGAACAAAACTGAAAGTAACGAGCCAATGTCACGAAAAAGTCAAAGAAATATAGAAAGAAAATATATATTTAGATACTGGTAATGCGAGCCCATTACTGAGATTCTGCTGGGTAGAATAGCTCAAACTAACAGTTTGCTTTTGCTATAATCTTAATTAAAAATCACGATAATAAAACAGGTTGTATGAAAGTAGAACCGAAATATAGTAAGTACAACCGAAAATATAGCAATATTAAAACGTAAGGAATGTGGCCCTTACATCTGGTATTTGGGCTATATAAAAAAAACTAAGTGGAATATTCCAAGTCCAAATACATAGGCTTATAGGCCAACCGCTTGGGTATTTTTCACCCATAGATCATTTTCTTGTGTCAACTAATATAAAAAAGTTAATAACAATTTTCAAAACAACTCAAAAGGTCCAAATAAGGGAATATGTTAGGGTACATGGACCTACAATTGAAACTTTTTAAAATACTAAAATAGACAAGAATAAGTAAAGTAATGCGTAAACATATAAAAGATTCTAAAACTTTGAAAACTATTAAAAAATTAAAAAAAACAAAAAAAAATACAACAAAGGTCCACTTATACCAAAGGAACAAACTAAGTACCTCTTTAAGGAACATTATGAACATTTAATCTTTAAAATTTTTATCAAGTTTGATATAGTTTTTATTAAAAATAAAAATAGTTTTTTTCGACCTTTAATTGTGCACTGAAAATGAAAAATTATTCAAGTTCGAGGCCATAACTCTATATTTCTTTATATCTTAACAAATAATCTATAGAGTTTTTGTTTTCAAATTTATTAATTGACCACTTTCAGGAATGTGTTGATAGATCTATTTCGGGAATTTTTCTAGGTTCCCGTCATCAAAACACATTTTGAAAGAAGTGCCAATCACATGCAAACATCAATCATTCATATAAACTAGATATCCTACTAAATGAGAACTAATATATGAGTTCGAAGTTAAAGACTACCACCATTGATTAAAAATAAATTGGAAACTTGTTCGTTATGTGCAAGCTCTACCTTTGGTAGATAACCAATACATGATTTTGTTTTTATTCTCCTTTTTATTTTTACACATGTTTTTGTTTTTATTTAAAAACAAGATGTAAAGGGAAGTAAACTAAGACCGTACTTTGTATTTTTACAAGTTT
>CM037854.1:50029786-50047077 GCA_021234595.1 Delia radicum
TTAACCCTTTGAGGACCAGACTTTTTCTGCCGAAGCGATTTTTTTTATATTTTTTTTTATTTTCATAATATATGCCCCAATAATAGTTACGTAAAAAAAATTGGCCCCCCAGGTCCTCCTCCTTGCCCCTCATTTTGCTTGGCAAATATAGTTGCCTGTGGGCTGAAAGGGAATTTTTTGCCCAAAAAAAATTATTTTCCTTGGCAAATATAGTTGCCTGTGGGCTGAAAGGAATTTTTTTACCCAAAAAATTTAATTGAAAAGTATGAGTGTTTTACATATTTTTAATTTATTTAAACTATTTAAAAAGTAATTTATAAAGAATTTGAACAAATTTGTGATAATAAGTGCTATACGTGGTATTCCCCAAAGCAGTCACGTGATGTAGTGAAACAAAGGAATACATTGCCACATAGTACATAAATACATTTGTGCGGCTATATTTCCAAAGCTGGCGCAACGGACGCATCTTTTCCAATTTTCACGTTTTTCCATTTTATGCAAAGATTTTGGCTTCTTTAAAGCGATACTTGAAGTTCTGGTTGCTTTCTGGGAATGTGCGCGATCTTGAACAGAAGTCACTAATCAATTCCTTTGCTAGAGCTGCCCGAAAATCAATCGAAGTCACGTTTGTCGCCAAAGCTGTTAGCCAACATGAGTTTGCTGTATATCACGTAGCTATTATGGACGCATATTTCGAAGAGATCAAAAATAATCGAATATAAAACCGCCATTTGCTTCTGCGATCATACTCATAATATACCTTTTTTTGGTCCATCAGATCGACACCTCCCATTCCCTTGTTGTAACGCTGGACAACCAACGGGCAATCTACATCAATTTTACCTGATTGTCCTGCAACACGCCGCTTTACTTTGCATACCTCTGTTGGGTCAATAAAATTTGAAGCCAGGTAAAACAGCGCGATTATCCATCCATTTGACTACGGATATGCTATCGGATGTAAAATAGCTTATGTCCCCCACGCTTCATATTTTTATCGGCCGGAAACTGCTTTGGCATGTGTTTTCTATTACTTCGAATTGTTCCACATGCCATGATGTCATTTTTCTGTAGAATGTCCAGCAAGTTAACGCTAGTAAAAAGTTGTCACAGTAACTTCAACTCCTTTTTTTGCTAGTGGTTTACATAACTGCAAAACCACAGATTCACCAAGACCGTGCTCCACAGACGTCTTTTTTCCGGTGTATATGTCCACGTTATACAAGTATCCGGTGTCCGACTCACACAAACACCAAAGTTTGAAGCCCCATGACACGGGCTTGTTCTTCATATATTGCTTCATGGCGTTATGTCCCTTAAACTTCACCATATGTTCATCAATTGACAACTTTTTTGAATATGTGTATGCGTCTGGCATAGCTTTATTTACATGGTTTATGATTTCGCGGATTTTGTATCCACGGTCGTTGACATCAGCCTGATCATTGTCGCAAAAGTGCAGATTAGACGTTATTTCTTCAAATCGAGGATCGCGTCATGATATCTGCGATTTGAGCTTGATGAAATGTCGGATCTGTAGACCAATACATCCGAATGCTGGGTAGTTTTACTAGGCTCATACGTACGATTAGACCCATATAGGCCTTGAATTCTTCCACGGTCAGAGTGAAAACGCGACCTTTTTGCATGGCATATATGTTAGACTGCTCCACTATCATTATGCACATTTCTGAAACCAAAAAAAAATAGAAAAAAGAACTAGTATTTTGCAATTGTAAAAACTTACCTTCAAAATTACAAACAGCATTGAACACATCATACGCTGGCGGCATTTCCTCATGTGCATTTATAATGGGTTTTTGGACTTGGGAATGTTCATATGTACAATTCTCTTGAAATCCGGTGTGAAAACGGGTTTTTTATAGGCAAGCGTCTCTCTGAACCGAAAAGTCTTCTCTGGTGGTATAACAAGTGCTGGCTTTTCTGGTATTACTACAGCATTTGAGGTCGATGCAATTGGCTCATCCTCTACAGCAATTGTTACCCGGTTTACGACCAACGCGGGCCTTTTTAATTACAGGGTATTCTACGGGACCAGTACCTTCGATAACAACTTCTATGGGCTCATCATCTTGGATTTGCAAAACGTCATTTTCGAGAAAAACGATTGTCCTCTTCATCCATATGTGTAGCAGATTCTTCCTCATTATCACTGGTGTCGCAAAGCAAAATTTGCTCAATTTCGTCCGGATTAAGGAAAAAAAAAACGATCACGGACGGATCCACTCATGTTGTTTAATCAAAAATAACACTCGAAATACTACAATAATTAAACTTTCAAATAGTAACGTACGAAACACATGTGCTCTGATTGATTTCGAATAATTAATGAATGAAAACAAACAAACAAGCAGCGCAAAAAAGCTTGCAACTTAAAAAAATAACAAACAAAATGCGTTTTGTTCAATTGAATTTCATCACTAGTAGTCAAAACAAACATGCAACAAAAAAAAAATAAAACTATTAACACACGCACGTACATGCAATGATGAACATCAAAAATATTTAGATTTTTTTAGGTGCGTTTTTTTTTCGTTTCAACCCACAGGCAAACATACTTGCCAAACATGTTCGGTGTAATTGTGGGCAGGTTGAAAACTTACACAAATTTCTTCCATATATTTTTTGAAAGGTGAGAGGTGCCCCCAAAATATACCCAAGTCTTAGCCAGGTGCGCGCTACGCTCTCCCCACGGAACCCCCCTGAAGTAAGGCGACTTTTCGACCAATTTTGAGGCCCCCTAGCGGGCAAATGGGGCCAGATAGGAACCTATCATATACCACATTTTCGTTGCCCCAACCCTCCGTTACAAATCAGTTTTGAACGTATTTACTCTATCTCTTACGTGGACAATTATATGAGGCAAAAACTCCTGGGCAAGTATGTTTGCCTCTGGTCGTCAAAGGGTTAAAGTTAAAGGCAACAATGTCTTCCCTTTATCTTATGGGTCACTTTTAGCTTAAAGTATACTTATAATAACGAAAACCCTAATAATCTGTCAGATAACATCCGAACTTTAGCTATTGGCAAGTTGTAATAATGGCCCTAAATTATTTTCCGTAGTTGGTATTTATTATTTAAAAAGAAAAAGCTTAATTAACCCTTTTGTGCAATTGGGGCCAAAAATGTGCCAATATTTTTTAACAATAAAAAACGCAGTTTCTTTCAAATATCTGCATAATAGAGGTAAAATTTTTGAATTATAAATAACAAAATACAGATTTGCTTTATTGAATTTAATTACCTAAAAGTCGTTTAATGCACTTTGGGCCAAAAATTACGGGCATTCAATTATAACAAATTCAAAAATGAATACATTTTTAAATATTTTGCAATTTTTATTGGAATGCAAAAATAATTATCATTTTAATATGTTTATTTTAATGATTTTGCAGTTAAAAATTCAATTAATTAATTAGTAAAAATGTGTGCAAATGTTTAATATTTTGGCAATAAAACATATTTTGTATTTAATTTTTTAATTAATTTGCCGTATTTTTTTATTAATTACAAGTTAAAAAAACTTTTGTTGAATATAACAAATATTGTTATACAAATTTTAAAAAATAAACAAATTGTAGGTTTCGAACCCAGTTCTGTAAAGATATTAAAATTTTGTACACAACAGCTCTATTTTTATTTAAAATTTAAAAAAAAAAACATACAATAAAAGCTTTATAAAACTGTATTCTGTATACAGTGCTTCTAAGAAATGCGAAATTATTGTTATAGATGACAAGTTTTAAGTAAAAAAAAAACTTGGAAAAGCTACACTTTGTTTGATGCAAAGTATAAAAAATAATATTTTATGAGTAAAAAACATATTTCTCAAAAATTTTAAAGTGCAACATCGGATAATCCAAATAAAGCAAAAATAGCACAAATGCGCAATAAAGCATCAAATGTACAAATCGAATACCCTTTATTTCTCTGAAATTTTCAAATTAAAAAATATTCGAACTTGACGAATTAAGCAAAAAATCACAAATGTTCAAAAAAATGCGTAATAAAACAAAAAAGTAACAAATCTAACTTGCCTTTATAGGATTTTATACCTGCTAGCATTTTGAATTGAGAGAACCTTTGCAAATTATCTCAATAAAATGTTATTTCTCTGAAATTTTCAAATTAAAAAATATACGAACTTGACAAATATTCGAACTTGACAGAAACCTGTTTTGACAACTCTATTCGCTAATGTTTGTACCTCGTTTGTTCAGTAAAGTGGACCGGTGATATATTTTACTATTTTTTTTAAATTTATTTTATGGATATCAAAGTTTTTGTAACTTTAAATATTCTTGTTTATTTTGGACAATTTTTCAACATCTTTTTGCAACAAAAAAATACAATAATTTCGCATTATCAAATAAATGCAGCACTCTGTTATATATGGTAACCCTAATACGTAATATGGAATTCACATAGACAATTTAATCTCATAGAAATGGGATTAACCCATTTTTTACCCCCATCATAGATTCCGTGCGAATTTTTTGACAAAACTTGGTAGGTAGATACTTTGTTTTTCCATTATGCATTTTCAGTAACTTTTATAGACTAGTCGCGCCTTCTAGTGGTGGTATAATTAATTGAAATTGAAACTTTGAAGCTTTGTCGGCACTTAAAGGGTTAATATTTTTTATTAATACCCAAAAATATTTTAATTTTTGTATTAAAAATACAAACATTTTTTTCGAACTTTCTATATTTTAGAAAGTTTTTGAAATTGTTATATAACTTTTATATATTAGTTGCCACATGAAAACTATCTATAGCCAAAAAAAATACCCAAAAGTTGGCTTATAGTTGATATATTTGGATTTGGAGTATTTTCCACTTACAAGGAAACTACACAGTGGTGAATCCGCAGAATTTAATGAAATTTGGATATGCAGTATAGGACAAACAAAAATAGTAAATACATATTTTTTAGGTGTGAAATAGAGTGGTTCATAAAAAAATCGATTTTGTTGTGGGCCAACCGAAATATATGTTAAAAATAGTGAAAAAAGAAAAAATAACGCATGATTTTTTTTTAAATTTTTTGTCAAGGTTTCGGGGTCGATGCTGTGTTTATATGTGAAAAAAAAAAACTTTTTTCAGTTTTTGTAAAAATTTTTGAATGTCGTAATAGTTTTTATTCTAAAAGATAAAATTATGTTTTAAAAAAGGAATAAAAATCCAAAATCGGCTAAGAACATATTTCCATACAAAAACGTGCGATTGCGCAACCAAAAATAATACGTGTCACGGATGTTAAAGTTGGTACAATTGTACTTTTGTTGGTACATTTTGACCTTCTAAAGTACCGTGATACTACCGCGACTCATTTGGTACAATTTAAAAATTTTTAATTTTTCCCCTTTTTGAATTTTTAGTATAGCAAACAAATTGTTATTGTGTCCTTTTTCATTGGATTTATTCGTTTAATGTAATGAGCGCTTAAAAGATATACGACCATATCCGCCAAACTTGACGATTTATCATTATTTTGTGGATTTTGTAGAATAAAATTGGGGATTTTTTTTTAAATATCGGAAATTTGACGATTTTTTCACAAAGTTTATCTGGCAGCTCTGTATGCGACTGGTATTGTGGTGTATAGAGCTCACTTGTTGCAGCGAACTTCACTTAAATTTTGAATTTATTAAAATTCTGGAGAAGTGAAAATTAAATTAAATTATTGTTAAAGAAATTAAAGAAAATGCCAAACAATCTTATATAATAACGAAGTATTAATGTGGTTCCATAAATTTACTCCTGAAAATGTTATTTCGGATAAAACATGGAGTATTGTACCTCTTCTAGTAAAAATGTTCCCGAATGAAATTGCAAATTTTGATTCAATAAATAATCAATTTAGAGCTTCAGCTGATGTTGAGCAACTGAAGTCGTTTAAAAAATGAAAACATTTGTAGTTTTTGGTCGGTAGTAGCTAATTTTCAAAATGAACCCAATGTCAATATGTTTCGTTGCTGGAATTTTATCCATTCCACACTCGTCTGCAAATTTGGAGAGTTTTTTCTTTTGAAAATATAATAAAAACTAAGGAAAGAAACATACTGCTTGTGCCAACATTATCAAGTCTAATACAGACAAAGGATTGGTTAAGATCGACAAATTCATGCTGCTATGATGTAGAAATTCCAAATAGTTTATCAACTAAACAAATAATTCCATAATTTTGATCTCATATATTCATAAGACTTTTTTGTACCTTATTTTATTCATACATATAATGTATGTCATTGTTAAGTTTTGTTTTTTTTTTTTTTGTGTGCAAGTGAAATTTTATGTACTTTTTTTGTTGTTTTAATTAATTAAAAAAAAATGGTACCGTAAAGGTCCAAAAAGTACAATTTTTTTTGGAGGTTGGTACAAAATTAAAAACCCCATTTAACATCCCTGATACGTGTCTAATATTTGTTTGACCTCAACAACATATCTAAGTTTCAATAAAATCTGGGGACTCACCACAATGTAGTTACCTTGTTGGTATTTTTCATATAACCCAAAAACCAGATGTATGGCCACATTGGCGAACATTCCTTAACTTCAATTATTATTTTCCAAAAAATATACTTTTTTTTATAAAATGTTAAGTTTTCTTCATAAATATTACAATTGTATTAAAACCCATTTTTTGCGAGTGTTAAAAACACCTACGGATTTGCATTTTAAGAATTTCCACTACACAAAATTTTGATTTCTTCAAATTTTAGTCAATTATAAAGCAACCCACTTTTTTACTCTGTACTATATATTTCGTCATTGTCGGTTTTTTTTTTAATAACGCTAAAATATTTGTCAAACAAAATCAAATATCCAATAAAAATGTTGGCGTAAACTAATATTAATTAATAAACCTCTTAACCAGCTTTTATTTGTCAATTATTTTAAAACATTTGAATTTTCAGGTTTTTTTTCAGCACACAATTTGAAGAACACTAACAACATTTAAACTAAACATTTAAATTTGTCATTATTTTTGACAAAATTTTGTTAAGATGGCTGTTTGTAATATGAATTTTAAATGAATTAAGGAAAGATTTAATATGTCTGCATATTTTATTTACATTAATTACTTTTCAGTTTTTGTTAATCTCATTTAAAATTTGTTTTATTGTTATTATAACAAATTCTTTACAACGATTTATTGTTAGTAAAATGTATATGAATAATAAAAAATAATCAAAAATTTACTTGTGTATAAAAATTGTCATCATATGTATTTTTTGTATTAAAAATATAAAAGTTAAATGACACACTTTTTGTTGCTTTTTTAACACAAATAATATTGAACAATTTACCTTGAAAGTGATATGAGTCCACTTGTTTTTAAAATGAAATATAATGAGTTTTGCATTTCAATGTCTTTGAAACGGTAATTGGGAGTTTACACAGCGAAGTTAATCAATTTGATTAACGTTAATCCACCTTGTTTACACATGCATTTTTGACAGTTTAAAGTTTAACTTGACAGCTAAAAGATAACCTTTGTCAGTTTAAAATACCAAGGTGATGCCGCTAGTGATCCGGTATAAAAGGAACAAGAAAAATGTCGGCGTTAGTTAATTTTTATTTGACTTGTATATATGTTTTTTAGCGTTGCCAATCGAAATTATATTAAAATACAGAGTTGCGAACAATTAGTAGTATGAATGCATAGTTGTATAGAAATAGTAAGCAGAGGAAAATTTAGATTAATTGTTGATCAAAAAGATTAAAATTTTGTTTAATTAACTTGTTTAGTGCTTGATTAAGCAGTTAATCCCATTTTCTGTGGAAATTTTTTTTTTTTTTTTTTTTTTTTTAAAAAGAGAGGCAACACTCAGGAAATACTTCCTATATTTTAGTGTGTTGCTTTCTTTGGAAAGGGATAGTATAGAGATGAAAGGTGGGGAAAGATGAAGGGCTTCAGACATGGCAACACTGTAATTGCGCGAGATGATAAATCTTAGAACAGTTGTTGCTCGCCACCTGATGGAGAGTTGGCGAACTTATTGAAGCTTTTTGGTTCATAGCCCTGATTCATTATTTTACTTCGGTGGGGTTAATTGCTATGGGAACACCGAAGGTGGACATTGCGATACGTATGAGGGATAGAAATGTGTTTATACACATGTTTCACTTAAAAAAAAATAGATATGACGAAAATCTTCGTTTTTCAGTATTGAATAGACCACACCACTTTCAAAATAAAAACTTTTAAAAAAACTTGTAAATATTTGAAGAGCAGATTTGGAATCTGGAGATCAACGTTTATAAGACCTAGACAATACTTTTATGGGGAGTATATGTATGTTGTTTTGTAAAAATAGAGATGGTAAAATTTTATTTTAATTTGATGAACACTTTCTGTTGTGATTTCTCTCTGTTAGTATTCTTGAACATACACACACACAAAATCTAAGGGAACGTTTATCAAAAAAGAGGTATAATATTACCTAGTATAGTAGGAGCATTTCAACTAATAACTATCGTCAGTATATTTTGTCAATCAACTTAGGAAAATGACTTGTACAAAAATATAATGACATTTAACTACAAAAACTTGGTAATTTTACCTCTTTTATTTATGACAATTAAGCTAAAATACTCCTAGATAGTTTAATAAATTGTCCTATTAGTTGTTCTTTTTGTTACTATATTAAAAATTATTTTACTTTATTTATATAATATAAAAAAATACATGACATGAATTTAATAAACTAATACCTCTTCTAATTAATATTAACGCCTCCTTCACATTAGCACAAAGAATTAAAGTAAGCCATCATATTTCAACAGAACTATGACTTTGAACTAGAAAAAAAAAAATAGGGTTAGAAAAAAATTAAGATCGAGTTGTTTAATAAATAAGTAAAATAAACTTACATTTTTTTTTAGCAGATTTCTGTATCTGCTACTTTTTTAAATCACATATTAATTTTAATATATTAACATCTGTTTAAATAATGTTTAATATATTTAACACACATTTTATTTCATTTAGATCAAACAGTTGTATATATTTTTTTTTTGTTCGTGAAAAAAGCATTTCAATCTTTTATCAGTTATGTCGTCCACATTTATATTGTTACATTTTACCAAGTAATGCTTGATTAAAATGTGTACACAAAATGTTAAAGGTGTGCAATATAAGTTTGCCATTTTCTAAAGAATTAGCATAATAGGAACAGTTGTATAAATAGATAAAAATGTTTAATAATATTTTATAATGAATGAAATGACTTCTTACATGGAAAGTAGTTTAGGAAAATTGTGAAAATATGCAGACAAAATTTACAAAATGGAATTAACAATTTATACAAAACTTGATAAAATCCACAGAAATTTAAATGAAAAAAATTTTTCTAAGTATGCTTTCATCGTATTCCTATTGGGAAATTTTTGTGTGTATAACATTAAACATAGTACAAATGTTGTATCCTACTATTATCTATTAATGTATATTTTAAAATAAAACTGCGATACGACTATACAACATTTAGTACACCCCTTGCGAACAACCTTAGCGCACTCAAGAAAAAACTTACCAAATATAAAGTACTTTGAACTTAATTTCAAGAAATACGGAAATGATTTTGCTACAAAGAAAATTTAACTCAACTTTCAAAAATATAAGTGTTAGGTTTGGCACCTATCATTCAAGTAATGAATTTCATATATCTCTTAAGTTAATATAAACGAAAGTAATTATACGGTTATTGCCGTTAATACGAACGTTGGAAATGTGAAATTTATTACTTTACTTTTACTTGATAAAACTAAACAACTATATAATATAAACTATAAACCAAATGAGAATTTTATATGTTTAAAATTTGTAATCTTTTTAAAAAAATGTTTAAGAAGTTATACGAGTACTTAATTTTAAAAAGTTAATTTATGTAAGGTGTTCAATCTTGAACAATAGAATTTATATAATATTAATTTATGTTTATAAAGGGTCCGCCATCTAACGTTTTTTTTTTCAACTAGTGCTTATTTCGTGAATGGTAACACTTAGCTCATGTCTGATTTGACAGATAATTAGTTTTATCCTTCCGCTGAACGAATATGGTCGGTATATTCGTTATCTTGTGAAAAAAGTGAAAGAAACTGGCATCCTCATCGATAAACCAAAGCGTGAAAAGCCAAAAACAGTGCGTACACCTGAGAATATTGCTGCTGTGGCAGAAAGTGCGCGTGAAGCGCCATCAACATCAATTCACCGTCGTTCTCAACAATAGAACATTTCGGAGACATCATTGAGACGAATTTTGCATAAAGACCTTGGTATGACGCCATACAAAGTCCAATTGGTTCAGGAGTTCAAAAAAAAAAAAAAAAGTTATTTGGCGGACCCTTTATAACATAATAAAATTTATGTAATAAACTGTGTATTTTACTGTGACACATTTTTATTACTTATCAATGCATGTGGTTTACAAATGCATTTAATTTTAGAAAAATGTTACAGTCTTTTTTTTTTTTTGATATGCACTTAGCATAAATTAAATATTTAATGATAAGACCATTGTGGAGGTTGAAATCTACAAGATAGAAACAAGTTCTATTTTAACCGTATAACATTCCGTGTCGTTTCTTATTTTCTAGTCAGTTCTACATTTGGTGACCCCGACGTATAACATTCCGTGTCGTTTGTTATTTCCTAGTCAGTTGTACATTTGGTCACCCCGACGTATAACATTCCGTGTCGTTTCTTATTTCCTAGTCAGTTCTACATAAGGTGAGTATTTGGTTTTAGTTTTTTCATACAATTTTAAATTTCTTAACTTAAATATTAAAAATGCCAAAAAACCAAAACCAATTCAAAGATGTACATATAAATATTTTACCAAAAATTAGGTATAAATTTTATCCCTATTACAACAAAAAGTAAAACAACTTTTTTTGTACAAAGCGTACTCATCTTAAATCGTATGGCAGAACCTAAAAGTACACTTCAAAATATGTTTCTTGTATTTTCTGTATTCATCTCTTTAATACGCATTGTTTGAGAGTTATTACTTGAAAAAAATTGCCTAATGGGACACCCTAATGTATAGCCATTCATGTAGTTTTAGGATTGTAAAACTACCGACTTTTTGTTTGTAAATATATTTCTATTTGGACTTCAGATTCTTGTTTGGGGCACTCAAATTAAAAATATGAAAGGTTGAAATGGGACATACCCACCAAAAAAAATGGGTCCTACCCACCAAAAAATGGGTCCAAAAACTTCTCAGCCTATTTTTACATTCGATTATCCAAAAGTGCTATGTTTGATTTTGTTCTGGTCATGAAGTTACGTGCCAAATTTTAAGTTTTTAGCTTTACTAGTTTAGGAGATACACCAAACGTCCATTTTTTCGAAAATATTTCACTAAAGATCAGATTATGCATACACTGCGTTGCAAAGCTATAAGTACACATTAATTTCACTAAATTTCGTAAGTTAAAAAAAAAATGTAGAAGAGTTTAACCTGCATAAATTTAAAACTAATGAAAAATTAATAATATTTCGCACAGCCGCCGCCGGCCACTTCTTAGTTCTTTGAGCCGCCGTCGAAATGTACAGCTTATATCGGCTCAATTTTTAGCCGATTTCTTTAGCTCATATATTTTTTTTTAATTATAATTTATTTTACTAGGCGTCTAAATTTATTCCTAAATATATTTTGACAATAAAGGTAAAAATTGTTTGAAATTTTTTCAAACCTTTATGGGAACTTATAAATCTGGTTATTTTTGTATGAGTTTAGCCATTTCGAGCCACCCTAAGTAAACAAAATTAGGCAAGTTAGAAATTCATTTAACTGTAGCATAAACTTTTTTCGTCGAAGTTTTAAAAAATATATACTTCAAATATTCCGCTAGCATTTCTAGCAAAATGAAAAATATTTTTAACTGATTTAGATCATTTCCACAATGTCCCGTTAGCTGTTACCGACACGATTGTTACAGTATATTTAACTTTAACTACTGATTAAATTGTATCGGAACATTTCGTTATTGGGTCTTAGATGATACGACTAATAAAGGGTCCGCCATCTAACGTTTTTTTTTTTTCAACTAGTGCTTATTTCGTGAATGGTAACACTTAGCTCATGTCTGATTTGACAGATAATTAGTTTTATCCTTCCGCTGAACGAATATGGTTGTGTATACGCTTGAACAACGGCGCTACGTGCACACAGCCGAATCTACACTCGATGTTTTTGCGCACTGTTTTTGAAGATCGCATTATCAGCCGCAGAGCTGATGTCGTTTGGCCACCTCGGAGATGCGATTTGACACCGTTGGACTATTATTTGTGGGGGTGCCGTCAAAGATAAGTGTTACGCCAACAAGCCAGAGACAATTGACGCTTTAAAGGACAATATTCGTGAAGCCATTGGTGAAATACAGCTGCACACAATCGATAATGTGCTTAAAAATTGGACCGATCGTGTAGGCTACTGCATGGCCAGCCGAGGCAGCCATTTGAATGAAATTATTTTCCATTATTAACCGGAAGGATTGTACTTTCAAATAAAAAAAGAAATTTGAGAAAATAATGAGTAGTTTTTTTTATAGCATTTAAAAAAAAAAAGTTATTTGGCGGACCCTTTATATTTAACCACATATTCCCCCCGCCACATATTCCTTGTGGCGGGGTAATAACCGTGGCACAGACATCAGCTTTTGGCGAATAATTCTCAAGGAATTCTTTAAGATCCTACTTATGGTTGATTTGGACACATTTACCTTACATTCATCGATTATGTGAGTGAGAATCTTCATTGTGTTGCTGGCACAGTTGATTATTTTACGCCTGTCCCAACCAGAAAGCTTTTTTTTGGGCCGCCTGTTTTATTTTTACCATAAGCACTCGGGTTATTTACGAAATTTGTGACAACCACATGCGAACGGTTTATTTTTATCTTTATGATTTTGAAAAAGAGCTGAAATTTGCTCTTTTTCAAAATCTCTTAGATATGAACCACGCGGCATTTTATTGCAAATTGATTAAAATTGCATAAAAATAAAAATAATTCTTTAATTTTTCTTTATTTGCTATTCTTCTATGTTTACCGTTATACTGTGGTGTTCAAAATATTTGCAACTGAAATCATGGTTAAGGTAATTATAATTTTTTTTTGATCAAAAAGATTTGTGGTATAAGTTTTTGGTTTTTTATTATTAAATTCAGTTATATCATATTATTTTACAAATACAAAAAAAATATTCATTACTTCTCAAAAATAAAAAAAGCAATTTTAACAAAATAAGTCGATAGTGCAGTGTTCAAAACATTTGCAACTCTTAAAGTAATTAACATTAAATACAAACAATGGTTTTAACGCTCAGTATTTTGTAGCCTAGCCATTATTTTTTATAACTTCTGAACACCTCTTAGGCATTGAGGCAATGAGCTTTTTAATATAATCGTCAGAAATTTCATTCCACTGCTTCTCCAACTCGACGAAAAGTTCATCACCATTTCGGAATACTTTATTGCCGATATTCCGTTTTACAATCATCCACATGTTCTCAATCGGGTTGAGATCGGGAGATTGTGCCGGCCACGATATGATATTAATTTAATTTTCCTGCAACCAAGATTTTATAACCCCCGCAGTGTGTTTTGGGTTGTTGTCGTGCTGGAAGGTCCATGAGAGTGGCATTTCCCATTCAGCATACGGAAGCATAACTAAACTCAAAAGATATCTATAGATTGCGGCCGTCATTGTGCTAGTAATGCGGTGAATTGGGCCAATCCCATTTCCTGAAAAACACCCCCACACCATAATGTTTCCACCTCCGTGCTTTACTGTATCGGTTGTGTATCTGGGATTAAACTTTTCGCCTCGTGGTCTTCGAACATTGGCTCTTCCATCTGATCCCCGGAGGTTGAATTTAGACTCATCTGACCACAATACATTTTTCCATTGCTGTTGAGTCCAGTTCAAATGGGTGCGTGCAAAGTCAAGCCGAGCTTTTCGGTTTTTTTCCGAGACAAACGGTTTTTTTGTACATCTTTAACTTCTAAGACCATATTCTCGGGCTCTTTTTTTAATGGTGGGAAGACAGTTAATATGTGCATTTTGAATTCAATTGCATTTTATTTAAACATAAAACAACATAAAAAACATTAAACACTAACTTTTAATTATACTAACAAAAAAAAATATTTTCAAATTTATGTCACAAGTTGTGCTCTGTTATAAAACTACATTTTAATTAACAATAGGAATAATATGTTTTTTTTTCTGTGTACTTGTTTAAAGTAAAAAAAAATATAATATGAAAAAACATATTTATATTAATTATTTAACATATAGCAAAAAATAGCTACAAAACCATAAAAAAAACAAAATAATTCATCACATTTTGAGATCTTACTTAATTACATAAAAATATCAGTTATACATTTTTTGATTAAAATTGATTTTCATTTCGTTTGATTCCACAAAATTTTAACACAAACAAAATGGAATTAAAATTACTACACAGTTGCATTCAATGCGTAGTATTATTTTTTATTGAAACATTTTGTGCAACTTTTGTATTCAATTTATAAATTCAAGTAAAAGAAAGTAAATCGAGCAGGTAAAACTGTTAAAAACTTGAAAAAAAGGCTGAAATTAAACAAAAACTGTTTTTTTTTATGAAAAACTGGAAAACTGTTACGCATCCTAAAAAACTGGAAAAAAAACAGTTAAAACTGGCAATATGGTAACACTGTTTGTTAGTATAAATTGTTTCGTTAAGAGTAAGAGTAATGAGAATTGCAAATGTTTTGAACACCTGCATTTTGAATACATCTATTATTATTAATTTTTTTGTTGTTTTAATTTAACGGAATTAATTTTTTTTTTATTTGTTTAACATAAAACAATGTATGAAGAATATGTAAAAATAAAATTTAGTAACTAAATGTGATTTAAAGAAAATAAATTAATGAAAACAACAAATGCGATCTCAGTTCCAAATGTTTTGACCACTATGTATGTAATTATAGTTATGAAACACTAACAAAATACACAATTTTTCTCTTAAATCAATTAGGTAATCTCTTAAATTTTACACGATAAGAGATCAGTTATTAAGTTTAAAAAAAAAATTGTAATATTAGAAAAAAAAAAAGCTAAAATCATTTGTAATTATCAGGGACCGTAACGTAAGTGATATCAAAAAAGTTCCTTTATAACAGTTATTTTGTGGCTTAAAAAGAAAAAAAAAACATCCAAAACAGTTAGTTTTCAACGTAAAAATAAAAGATCGGATGAAACTCTTAAGAAGATAGTTTATTTCGCCTTCATTAAATAAAACTCTTGAGGAGTTTTATTTTTTTCCGTCTAAAATAAAACTCATTTGAGGAGTTTTATTTTAAAACTCATTTGAGAAGTTTTATTTTAAAACTCATTTAAGGACAGGCACGTAGCTAGGAATTTGTTTAGGGGGAGCGGTGGGGTGTGAGCTTTTTCGATTTTTTTATTTTGATTATATATATTTTTTTATGTAACCCGGGGAAACTTATAAAAATATGTGCACACTAGAGTTACAGCTTCAAATCTTTCCCCAGAAAATTTAGAAAAAGTTATGTTCGTTAAATTAAACAAATAAATTACTACACACATTATAGCAAATGAAGTCAATAAGAAAAGAAGAAAATAAACAAAATGAGTTTTATTTTAGACGGAAAAAATAAAACTCCTCAAAAGAGTTTTATTTCAGACGGAAAAAGTAAAACTCCTCAAAAGAGTTTTATTTAATGAAGGCGAAATAAAACTCTCTTCTTAAGAGTTTCATCCGATCTTTTATTTTTTCGTTGAAAAATAACTCTTAACTGTGGAGTTGATAGCGTTTACTTAATATAGATTCTGAAAGAGAACTTCAATACGAATCGATTATGGTATATAATAGTATACGTCTCCGTTGACTCTAACATAGAGAGTTTTTGACTTAAAGTTTTCGGAATAACTGTTATTTTCGGTCTCTGGTAATTATAGTTATGCAACGCAGTGTATAATGTATATTTTTTTTTTTCAATGACCAATGTGCTGAAGAACATATTTAAACAAAAACATAAAGTCTTATTGCATTATCAAATTTTTTATATTGTTATAAAAATGTGTACACTGTAGTGTACAAGGGTAGTCAAAGGGTTAAGAAAAATAAGTGCTAACCTAATATTCGTACGTTTCTCGATACTATGACACAACTTTTATACAGCAGTAGAGTATGACACAATGTTTTGATTTTTTCCACTATAATTTTTTTTTTGTTTTGGCACTTTATCTAGTAACGTTGCTTAGTAAAGACCAGTAAAGTGAAAAAATCTATAAATTTTTTAACAAATTAATAGTTATATAAATTTTTTTTATTAAACAAGTTGGTACACATTTTCATTTTTCTAGTGCAATATTTTTTTATTTCGTTCTTAATTGTTTGCATTGTGATATTTTGTAGTAAATTTTTTATTAGCATAATAATTTATAATGGAAAATTTTTACTTATATTTATTGTTTTTTTTTTTTTTAATTTCTCTTATTCTAGCATCTGATATTGAACAGTTGAATAAGTTTTCTTATGGTGGTTATAGTGATGAAACAACAATTGTATATTTAGTACATCCTTGTCGTATTCTATCAGCACTGGAGGTAATTTATTAAATAAACTAATTATTATTGGAGTGACATTTTGGTGCTTATGTCCCAACATTTTTTTAAAAGAAAAATTTTGTGGAATAAAATGTTTGATTTCCTTTAATTTTTTTTAAATCTTTAAGAACCCTTAAAACTTATTCCAAAAATCAAAAAAATATTACTTGAAAAGAGGTAAAGGGTAATAAGGGAATGTTTCCAATTGTGGCCTGTTCCCTAAAGCGAATCCTTCCGTTTTTTTAGCGTTGGTTTCATGAATGTGTCAAAACTGTTAACTGTCACCGAGTTTAATTTCCGGCATCAGTAGTTAAGTAAGTTTCGACGTGAATGCACACGTTTTTCTTGGCGTTCTTGCAAAATAACGAAATATAAAGTATAATTTTTTGTAAACATAAAATCTAAATAACAAAAAAATTTTAAACAATTTTCCAAATCGGACTTTTTTAGACATTAAGAATTTTATTTACAATTTTAATAAAATAAATTGAGTTCATAATAAAATAAGACAAATATTTTAAAGAAATATTGAGTATGGCCTCGAACTTATAAATAATTTTTTATTTTCATTGCACAATTAAAGGTCGAAAAACATAATTTTTATTTTTAATAAAAATTATATCAAACTTG
>CM037854.1:50047177-50064732 GCA_021234595.1 Delia radicum
TTTTAAAAAAAATCTAAAAAATATTTTTAAAAAAAAAATGACTTTTTGGACAACCCTAATAGCTGCATGGTACATTAGAAAAGCGTAAAGAAAAATCCTATCTTCTTGATTTTTCCTGTAGAATCGAATAGTCAAGTGCAATTTTATAAATTTTCAACAGTTTTGGTTATTTTAAAAACGTCACTCAAAATCCGCGTTTTCAGTCGCCTAGAGGCCGGTTAAGGAATGGAATTTAGAAAAAAAAGTACGCCATAATTGTTATTGATGCAAAAAACCTTTAAAAAAGTGATAATATCCAAAGATCAGAAGCAAAAAATTATTTTTGAATAACTCTAATACATATATATACAAAAATAATCAACAAAATTAATAGAAAAATACATATTAAAAATATATTTATAGAAAAACCTGGAATAATCTTGTTTTAAAAGTTAAAATAAATTAGTTTACATAGCATGGAGTAGTGAAAAAGAAAACTTGTTTTTACAAATTACTTGATGTCTTAAAAATATAAGATTCAACGGATTAGAAATTTGATTTGAAAAACAAGTTCTTCTGGGTGGCGGCCTTCGGCCGCTCTTAGGGGTTTTTTCCTCCGTAGAACGCGGCAGGCGGCTTCGCGAAATAAAGTTTTTTCTGCGTGCCACACAAAAGAAACTTCAAATTACTGATCTGTTTCCACACTCTAGTATTATGTCGTAACACGTTTGCTTCGTAACACGTTATAATATTTTCTTCCTCTAGCTTCCGAATTTTTAAATAAATTTTATTTTCGACTTTTACGTATAACACTTTACTATTTCTTCTTTTGCCACTTCATTATTTCAAATTCAAGATTTGCCATTATTTTAATCACTTTAATACCGATCTTTACTTACCAACATTTTAGCAAGAACTGCGTTCCTTTTGGTAAAATAACTAATTGTATTGCTATTATTTACTTACGACAATTTTAAGAACCGTTACAAATGCATAAAATTTACCAAAATGTAATTTTAATAGAAATGAATAACTCCCAACAAAAATGAAATAACTCCCAACGATAAAATCACATTTAAAAATGAAATAAGTCCCAACAAAAGCGAAATAACTCCCAATGCCAAAAAGGAATGAAATAAATCCTAACAAAACCTGTTGGGAGTTATTTCATAATGAAATAATTTCTAACAGAAGATTGTGAAATAAGTCCTAACGTATTGGGAGTTATTTCATAATGAAATAAATCCCAATTTATATGGAAAATTTTTGGGAGTTATTTCATTTTTTTTTTTTTTTTTTGAAGTTATTTCATTTGGGATTTATTTCACGGTACCGTTTTTTATACATGAAATTTAAAAAACCATATATTTTATCTTAGTTTTAATGGTAAATACTTAAAAGGCTTTCATTAACATTCGGGTATCAAATATGTTTAATAAATGTGCACCATTAAAAAGTTAATTGCGTTTTTTTTTCTAGTTTTTACTATATTTTATAATTTTTGCACAATTTATCATCCCATTTCGCAATCGATTAAAGCATTCTTGTGCATAAGCAAAAAGACAAATCTGACCAATTATTCGTGTAGAAAAGAAAAAAAAAGTAAGTTCGGTTCAAAAAAAAGGTATGTCTAATAAAAACCGATCTTATATGATGTAGATAGATATTTATTCTTATCTCAAAATAGGGTTATCCATTAAAATCCAATTATATCCCTCATATAAATTACTGGATTAAATAGGATCCAAATTGATCTCAAAATTGGGGGGATCCAATTTGATATTATTTAAGATCCTGATGGATCCCAAAATATTCCATTGGATTAACTTAGATCTAATTGGATGTAATTATATCCAAAAAGATAAGTAATTTTTGGTGGATCAAGTAAGATATTTTGAGATTAAATTTAAATTAAATCCCATAAAAATTGTAAAAGAAATTAATCATCTGGCGCATATATACCCAGGTAGATAAATGCAATCGCCACTGTGTTGGCAAAGCGTCGGCGACGGTCGGTTATGCGTTGGCAGAACGTGGGATTAACAATCTTGACAGTATTGTCCTTGTACCCGATTGATAACAGTGTCCAACGTTGGTTTGAGCGAACTTGCCACCGTTGGCATAACGTTGGTAATTAAAAAAATTTAACTAGTACGGTTGGCAATTTCTACCTGGTACAATATATACTTATATATTATACGCATAGAAAATATTAATGATGTTGGACCATATATAATCATATCTAAAACTTAATTGTTATTCTTGTGCCAAATGATATTTTATATCATTTAATGCCATATCTTAAGTTGTATTATACTTATGGCACCATATATACACAAAAAAATTCTCAGCCTTAAATATCTAATTAAGATTTGATTGATTTGAATTAAATTTGTTACTAACAAATATTTAATAGAATCAATTAATATTTTAATTGACTTTTAAATATATAAATACATATTTTTTTTAGACGCAATTCTGGAACTATTTTTTCATACACTGTAGCTTAAATAGCAAATTTTCAGTATAAAATACCAAGTGCATTTGAAGTTACAAATACAACAAAGCACACACACAAAAATACAAACAGACGCATGCCAATGTATCGTTCACACACTTTTATGTCAGTATCTTATTTTTTTTTTTGTAGAAGTTAATTATAGTTTTTTTTTCCTTTTTTAATTTTCAATAAAAGTTTTAATTGATATTATCATTGCCGTGATAGGAGCAAATCAATTAAAATATTAATTAATTCAATAAATTTTTTAATTGAAATCCGTTTTTATTTTTTTCTGTGTAAGCATATCTTATATGCCACAAAAACACATTTTTATAAGACGGTATATATAATTTTTTTTACTTGGGTGTGCCTAAAATTTAAATGACAACATAGCGAAAAAGGACAACCTTATAATTTCATCTTTTAATACAATATGTAATAGCTTAACAAATTACAAATCATATTTGAAGCTATTTACATATGTGACTTGCTCCACGAAAAGGGACCCTCTGCGCCGAAATTTTTTTTTTTTACTTTTGAGTGATTCTTATAGGAAAAAAAATGCCGCAAACCGCAAGTTTCTACGTCTTTTAGTTTTTTTACAAATCCCCTGTAAAGATGAACATAATTAATAAAAAAATTTAAAAATGTGATATAAACAGATAATATATATAATATTTGAAACTTAAAAAAGTTCAATATCAAAGGTACAAAATTACAACAAATATCAAAATTTTACTCTTTTTTACTCCTAACACGCTTTTTTGGTGGTTTTTCTGTATTTTGCTGCTTTTTCACCTTTGATTTTTTTTAGGAAGTTCTTCCAGTTTTTTTTTGTTATTTTCATCTCCGATTTATTCACCATTGTAGCACGTTTCTTTATAGATTGTTTATCTCCGTCTTTGTTTCTGGTTTTCACATCAGCTTGACATACATTGACATTGACATACATCGCCAGATGATCAGGTTGAAGGAAGAATTGCATAACCATGCGCAAAACACGGAAAAACGAAGCGCTTTTTTTAAACGCGTTTTTCTCAATAACTTCTTTTCGGCGCAGATGTCCCTATTCGTGGAGCAAGTCACATATTATAATAAAAGATCAACTCATAGGTCTTCCTTTTTCGCTATGCTGTCATACAAATGTTAGGCATATTTCGCGCTTTTCCCATGATTTTATTTTTCACACGAAATAATTGGTCAAATTTGTCTTTTTTTGCATGTGCTCAAAAATGACTTAATCGGTTGCAAAATGGGATGATAAATTGTAAAAAAATTGTAATATGTCGTAAAAACTGAGAAAAAAAACATGGATTTGCTTGTTAATTCTGCACATTTATTAACCAAATTTGATACCCGAACGTTAATAAAGGTCTTTTATGAATTTACCATAAAAAACTAACATAAAATATTTGATTTTAAAAATGTTATGTATAAAAAACTGCGTTTAAACATGCAAAACTTAATGCAAATTTACGAAAAATATGGCCCGTAAGTGAAAAAAATTTAAAAAAGTGTAGCCGAAATATTTAGGATCAATGGTTGATACACTTGTTTTATTTTTCGAGTTGCGCAGTGTAATCGTAGTACTAACAACAGCAACTTCATCATCATCGAAAAGTCAGTCAAAGCCGCTAGCCAGGCAACCAGCGATATATAAATATTAAACAATTTAATTAGCGCGTACATAACTAATCAGAACTTTAAAAGAGATTTTTTTAAAATATTTTTTTTTGTCCAATTTTATGGCGCCGGTCCAGCAAAACATATTTGTCATTCTTCTATTCCAACGCTGGTCATATTGCTAAACAGTTTGCTGTTGAAAGACTGGAAATTCGCTATTAGGGTTTTTTGAGCTCCTAAGTTCGCCGAGTTTTTAGGATGAAGATTATCTTTAAACTTAGATAAACGAAGTTTTTAAATGGAATACTGATTCATATGATAAAGGCCAAAATTCTTAACAAGATGAAGTGGTTCCAAGCAATTGTTGGTAATAAACCTGTAAATGGCAGACAAAATTTGTTACCGGTTTAACTAAAGTAAGTTTAACTGACATCCCAAAAACTCGGACTTAATGTGATATTGGGATATTGGCTCTAAGCAATCGAATGGGAACACGGGTGCGGGCGTCTTTGGACCAGGCTTCCAGCGTGCTTTACCTATGGGAAAATATCCGTCCATTTTTCAGGCAGAGATTTGGGCCATCTGTGTCTCTGCAGGGGAATGCCTGCGAAGGGGAACGCTCAGATCTCGCATCTACATTCTTTCTGACAGTCAGGCTGCACTGAGGGCCTTAATGGCTTATAAGGTGTCGTTTGGGTTGGTCATGGAATGCATTCAGACTCTCAATAGGCTCGGTAAGGGCAACTCTCTAACCTTGGGGTGGATTCCTGGTCATGAGGGGCATGAGGGCAACGAGAGGACAGATTGTCTTGCCGAAGGCCCTTTATTGGTCCTGAACCATTCTGTGGAATACCTGCGGGGTATGTTAGGGAAAGGCTCAGGGCATGGAGAGAGTCTGAATTCTCTGGTTACTGGGAAAACTCTCCTGGTCAGCGCCAGACTAAGAGATTGATCTCTTTTTTCAGTAGGGGGTCGAGGCGACTCTTGTCGCTTGAAAGGGGGGTTTGAGGACCCTGGCGTCGTACTGAGCATGTTCTCTGTGAATGTCCCAGGCTTTGTGTTAGGAGACTTAGGTTTCTAGGTGATCGCTTCATTTCGCCTTTAGACATCGCGAACATTTTGCCTAATAGGATAATTGGCTTTATAGGTAGCTTGAATCTGTAGGTAACTTTAGGCAGCACAAAAGACCTAAATTGGTCGCGGTGCATAGTGCCTTCTGATCTAATCTAATCTACCCTCGCTTATTACGAACTAATTTCAAGGTTCTGACATTTTCCTAATATTTTCAATGTACCATCTGTTAATACGAACCTAACACTTAACTTAACATCGGTTAAGATGAACTGTTTTTGACAGTCCCACAAACAAAATTTCCTAAAACTTCTTTGAATTTTAATAAGTTTAAAGTTTAAACTATCGTCATAGTTTTTATTTACGACAGTTTTTATTTGAAATTTAATACAAATAAATTAAATTAATAATAAAACTGAACGTAAAACTCATCTATTATATAAGTCGTAGTCGTACTTCTTAGTGTAGATATTTTTATATTTGTTGGTATTATCCCTGCGACCAAAATATAGCATGATATCATTTTATGTTATTGTATATGTGGCCATATGTAAATATATATTTTCACATCTCATACTTATTTTTAATAAAATTTCTAATATAGCGCTATATATCATTATATCTTATGTTACATATAAGCTGATCTTTTTATCTATTCATATATACTTGATATAGCTAAATATGATATCATATATACTTGAATGTATAATTATATATAGGTATATATGATATAGCAAGTTCTATCACTTTTATATATAATTATATATGGCATCACATTTATTTGGAGAGGTTCAATTATTTTTAAAATTGTATAGTTATATGTTCAAAAAAAAACGTTTATTTTCATACGTTTACCTGATTTAAAATCAACATATATGCATCCATGTATGAACATGTATGAACTCATTCATGCTCATATATGATGTGATTCGTGGGCATACATGTCTATATACCACCATATAGGATATATTTATGTGCATAAGAGTTCATATGTGATCATATATATAAATATTGCCTCGATTACTATACATATTGCCATGTGTGGAAATGTATGGATATGTATGATTATATATGTAAATATCACCTCAATTTTCTTTAATGCACACAGATAAATATTTACGATTCCTAATATGAACATATAAGAATGGTTTATGAACACATATGAATAACGTATGAATGCATGTGGACATGTATAAAGCATGTGTGTTCATGTATGGATCCATATATGTTGATTTTTAACAGGGTATTCAAAAGCTTAAGGCAAATAAATGCATAACAAAGATAATGTGAAACAAATCTATATATTTTAATGTTTAACTTTTTTGGATGTTTAGGCTATGTCTGCCGGATTTATGTAGTTATTTGTTAAAGTATTTATAAATCCGCACAACCGCTGTATTCGTCTGTTTCGTGAAATCAGATTCGGACATAGATTGACACGAAATATCAATTTACTTTGCTTGCATTTGAAAATGTACAAAATATTGGTTGATGGACCTACAAAAAAAACTATCATTATTATATAACTTTCTTAACCCTACCGACTTTTTGTTTGTGGATATATTTCTATTTTGACTTCTGATTCTTGATTGGGGCCCTTAAATTAGAAAGGAAATGCTTTACACATTTGCCCCATGCCCTCCTACCCATTAAAAAATGGGTCCGAAACTTCAATTTTTTTTAAACTTCTCAGCCTATTTTGACCACTAAAACATTCGAAAAACTAAAAATGATTTGGTTGGGTTTGTTCTGGTTATTAGATGAAGCTACGTGGCAAATTTCGAGATTCTAGCTTTTTTAGTTTACGAGATACACCAAACGCCTCTTTTTCGGAGATAAATGATAAAATTAACCATTTTCCCAAATACCTTCAGATATGAACTGATCTGGTACTAGATATAATCAGATCTGGGCATAAAGTGTATCACAAATGCCATATCTAATCATATGATCTGTTCTAGCGCCAGATATATTTATATTCAATCGTATCTAATTTGATTCAATCATATCTAGTTAGATCTGATCCCATCAAATCTTTTTTTTCGGGGTGTTACATTGGACGAAAGTCAATAAAGTTTTTCATCATATTTATTAAGTTTTTCATAAATATAATGAAGCTTTTTCCCTGAGTGTAGAACCGGTTCTAAAGCAACATGTTCTAGTTTGGAGGTAAAAAACCTATTGCAAACAGGACAAGCTTTATACAAAAAGAATCGGTTGTAACTAGAATAGTATAAGTTATTCTGCAACCTGTTATTTGAATTTTACTATTTCACTGAATATTTTAATCCTATAAAAAAGACGACATCATTACAACATGACAAATTAAATTTTATTTTTGTTTTTGTTTAACACTTTGTAGCCCATGAACTTAAAAATTTAAGTTTTTGGTACGGTAAAGGTTAAGGTAAATAAAAAAAATGTATTACTTAGAAATCAAAAAATATCCTTTGTTTATTATTTATTTGACATTTTAGGGATTGTGACATTACTGTTACATAACATAAAAATATAATTTTTTCATGTAAAATATGCATTGTATACAATAAGTAAAAAATATTATTCACTTACCTACAGGTTTTTATAAAAACAACCCAATTTTTGCACTTTTTGTATTTTTTTATAAAATTTTAAATTTTCAAACTTGTCCCTATTCGTAATATGCAAATACGAATAGGGACAAACTGACGGAAGTCAAAAAAATTACGCCATCTATGATATTTTTTTTGGTACTAATTTGATCAGTGGTATGTCACAGTAGGGTAACACAAATTTGAGCGAGCTAAATAAATTCAGTATGTACACAGAAAAAACTAAAAACGTTTTTCAATTAAAAGTTTTATTGAATCAATTAATATTTTAATTGATTTTGCACCTACCACTGAAATGTAGTGTCCGACCGAAGTCACTTTTTTTTGGCCGAAGCCGAAGCCGTAGCCGAACTTCGGCCAAATTTTTAATATTCGGCCGAAGCCGTAGCCGAAGCCGAACTTTTTAATTTTTTTTTTATGTTTGAATAAACTTTAAATTTTCGTTGATTTTGACTACAAAAAGCATCATTAAAGTATATTAAAAAATATTCAAACATCAATAAATTTGTAAAAAAGGAAATTTAGAATATTATTTCAAAAATATTATAAAGTCAGTTCAATTATTTTATTGAAGTTTTCAACAAAATATGGAAACACCTGAACTTCATTATTTTAACAAAAGTATATGACGAATTTAATTGAAAATTTTGTTTTTTTTACGTGAAATAAATTTGAAAATTTTATTTTTTACGTGAAATAAATGAAAAATGAACTGTTCTCTTCAAATATACGGTATTCGGCCAAGTTCGGCCAAAATTTGGCCGAACACCGAACTTGGCCGAACATCACTTTTTGGCCGAACTCCGAAGCCGAAGCCGAACGTTCGGTCGGACACTACTGAAATGATAGTATTAACTAAAAAAATTTGCAGACAGTTTATTAAAACTCTTTCAATTAAAATAATAATAATATCAATTAAAAGAGTTATTGTTTTTCTTACAACCTCAATTAAAAAGTTTAGTTAAATTGATTAAAACTTTAATTGAAACTTGAGATGAAAACAATGGTAGTTTTAATTGAAAAACTCGTATTTTTTATTTTTTTATATGCCCCCCATTAAATAAAAAAAGAAATGTATGTTTGTAAATTAAATTGACATTTTATTTATAATAAAATTAAAGCTTTTTATTATAAAAATGTATTATAAGAAAACAAATAAAAGTAAAGACAAAATTTTTGTTTTGCTTGTCTTGTCTTGAACTTTTTCTTGTAATTGAATTGCTTTCTTAAAAAAATCACACACAACTTTAAAATGATAGTTTAATGACACTTATACTTATTGAAAATTTAATTATTTACAAAAATAATAGTCTAATTGTCCTTTTTCGATAAGGTCTATTTAAATCCACATGTGTACTTTTATTACCACAGATAAAACACGAAACTAAATTAAGTTTTCGTGCGTACACGAATATCTCAACAAAAGGAGTGTTGCAAACTCTAGTGAAATAACTACGATTTTGCGTGTATTTGAAATCGGTAAACTATTCAACTTAATCATTTGCGACTTTTTTTCTTTTTATTTACAAATTAAATAATATATTGATATAGTTAAACCTTTGTTTGATTATTTAATCTAAATAAAATTAAAACAAATAGTTTGCCAAATTTTTAAAAAATTTGTTGACATGTTGTCAACACTGTATGGATATATTAGAAAATTCAATAAATTTTTAATTGAATCAATTAAAAAAATTGTTTAAATTGCCACTGATATTCAAACAATCGATTAATGAGATATTTTTGGCCCATTATTTTTTCTGTGTATTATTTCGGGATTTTGGGGTTTGTTACAGTAATGTTGCATGAGGCTATAAAAGGTTAATATAGAAAGTTGTGACTATCAGTCATTGAGTTTATACATGAATTCTTTTACAGCTCTGTTCGCCAACTACAAAAACGAGTACGAACTTACTACCATCAGCAAAACGACTCTCAAAAAAAAACTAACTAAACCAAACCAAACAACAACAAGCCAACTAATATTTTCTACAAGCTCATATTTCAGTCTTTTATTAATAAGCCTCAGAGTCACTAATTGTAAGCTAAGAAAGAAAAAAAAATATTAAAAATATAATTTATCAATTCATCAACAAGAGAAATTGTGCGATTTTAGCTTTTGATTTAAAGAAAGAAAAAAAAAATTATATACAACAAACAACGGAAACTTATTTTTAAATAATTTAATTAAATTAAAACCACAAACACCATCTTCATCTTTGAGCGACGTCACTACAACCGCCGCCCCAACTATACAAATGCCCTACATTATTATACGTGGTAATTTAGCGTCATATAGTCATAAGTATCCATGGCGTGTTTTAGTTTCAGGATTAAAAGGTAATCATCAATCAAAAAGAAATTTTTAAATTTACCTTATTGCTTTTTTTAAACAATTATTTATTTGAAAAAAAAGCCATTTGTTTTTTTTTTTTTTATTATTGTTTATTGTTTATTTAGTAGCACAGCTATTTTTTAATTTAAATTAAACACACACACACACACCATTTGTTTAATAAAGTGTTCATGGCTCTTACGCCATTAATAACTATCATTCAAGTACCACACTTTGTCAATATGTCACTATACGAAAAAGCTGTTTTTCCATTGTTTTATAATTTCAATTCAATCGATTTCTATTTATTTAAACATATGTAGTTGAATTGATAATGTACTGGAAAGATATATTGAAGAGTCCTCAATATTTTTCTTAAAAATTAGAGATAATAAAAGGGAGCTTTCGACACTCTCTTTAGATAATGGTCTTTCATTGAACTTTGTATTTAGAGTGGGGAGCACTTGTGAGTACATGTAAGTACTTTTTACACTTAAAGATTCAGGTGGAAAAATGTTTGACACTAGAACTAAATTATACTTTTCTAACGGTACAAGGTACGCTGAATCCTAAGATGGCCTTAGATTCACTCTCTGACAACAGGCGTTCGAGCTATATTAACGAGAAAAGTGTATTTTTTGATCAAAATGCTCCGATTTTTGACCTTCCTGGAAATATATTTTTCATAATACTTGGAACGTCACCTGAACAAACTACTCATTTTGATCAAAAAATACACTTTTCTCGTTATTATAGCTCGAACGCCTGATGTCGGAGAATGAATCTAAGGCCAGATTTGGATTCAGCGTACCTTGTACCTTTAGAAAAGTATAATTTAGTTCTAGTGTCAAATATTTTTCGACCTGATTCTTTAGGTGTAAAAAGTACTTACATGTACTCACAAGAGCTCCCCACTGTATACTCTCCTAGTAAATAATGGAGCTTACGTATTTTTCTTTTACAAAATTCGTTACAGTTCGCGTTTAATCGCTGCTCAAAGTTGGTGGTTTTTAACAAATGTGTACGAAATATACAATGTTTGAATTTATTTAAGTATCACTTACAACATATAAAAATTTCAAGTTGGGAATCAGAGGGGTGCAAAAAACGTATTTTTCCGAAAGTATCTTTGATATTTAACCCTTTCACAACCGAACTTAAGATGCTATGAAATTCACAATTTTTTTTTGGGGATTCAGGTTTATCGACCCAACTTTTCTAAAGAAAAGTGTCGTCAAAAATATGTTTTTGCAACTGCTATGAAAAAATCCATGGGACATACATATAAAGGGTGGTTAAATTTCAAGGGCCGATGTTGATTTTGAATAAAACACAAACTATTTAGGAAATTATTGTAATTTTATTTTATTATGATATATTGGTATTACTCAATTATGTATAGAACAAAATATCGGCCAAATGGGCGCCGCGACCACGGCGGCACACCTCCATCCGATGGTCCAAATTTTCGATGACGCTGAGGCATAATGGAGGTTCTATGCCGTTAATGTGCCGAATTATCTCATCCTTTTGCTCTTGAATTGTTGCTGGCTTATCGACGTACACCTTTTCTTTCAAATAACCCCAAAGAAAAAAGTCCAACGGTGTCAAATCACATGATCTTGGCGGCCAATTGACATCGCCATTACGTGAGATAACACGGCCATTGAATTTGTTGCGCAAAAGAGCCATTGTTTCGTTAGCTGTGTGGCAAGTGGCACCGTCCTGCTGAAACCACATGTCGTCCACATCCATATTTTCCAATTCGGGCCATAAAAAGTTCGTTATCATCTCACGATAGCGAACACCATTCACAGTAACTGCCTGAACGGCCTCATTTTGGAAAAAATACGGCCCGATGATGCCGCCAGCCCATAAACCGCACCAAACAGTCACTCTTTGTGGGTGCATTGGTTTTTCGACAATCACTCTTGGATTCTCATTCGCCCAAATGCGGCAATTCTGTTTATTGACGAATCCACTGAGGTGAAAATGTGCCTCATCACTGAAGATGATTTTCTTCGAAAATTGATCATCCACTGTTGCCATTTCTTGCCACCATTCTGCCCATTTACGACGTTTGGAATGGTCAAGAGGCTTTATTTCTTGAGCCAATTGCACCTTGTAAGCGTGTAAATGCAAGTCTTTATGCATAATGTTCATCAACGACGAGCGTGAGAGGTGCAATTGTTGGGCACGACGACGAGTTGAGGTGGACGGCTCTTCAGCCACACTATCGCGAACAGCAGCAATATTTTCTGCAGTACAAGCTGTACGAGCATGCACTGGTGTTCTCACATCTTCTACAGACCCGGTTTGCTCGAATTTTTCCACGATTTTTGCGATTGTACGCACATTTGGACGATCAAATTGACCAAAAAAATCACGAAGTGCACGATATGCATTTGATTTGAACGCCCATTTTCATAATAAGTCTGGATAACTTTAACACGTTGTTGGATTGTGTATCTCTCCATGGTTCAAATTGAGTAAGTCTGAAATAGAGAAATGTCAAATAAAATTCGGAAAAAAACTTGGCGTTTAGGTGTGGTTCACATTCAACATCGGCCCTTACAATTTAACCACCCTTTATATCCCATTGGTCGTCAACGGTCAAAATAAGTGAACAAAAAGTTCACCCAAGTAATAGCGAAAGACGTGTCAACTTTATTTCTATTATCTTATTAACGTCATATGACACATGGTTTTTAATTATTTAAAAATCCCTTAAGGGGTGGGCGGGGGGTGGGGCTGCACCCCAAATGATTTGGCAAATTCTTTAAAAACATATCTTTGGAAGAATGTTATAATTATTTTTAGTCAAATTTAAATGTCGTATTTTATATAATTTTTAAATACTCGGTCAAAAAAAATTTAGCTTAAATAAAAAAATTTTCTGTTCGCAATTCCGACAAAAACATTTCGGGCATTCAATTATAGCACTTTGAAAAATGAATACGAATTTAAATATTTTGCAATTGCAAATTTTAAAAAATAAAAAAATTGTCACTACCTTAGTAGGTTTCGAACCTTGGTCTGTAAAGATACTAAAATTTTGTACACAACAGCTCTACCAATGGAGCTACTGAGGCATTTCAAATCCGATTTTTTATTTAAAATTTAAAAAAAAAAACACATAAAAATACAATAAAAGCTTTATAAAACTGTATTTTGTATACAGTGCTCCTAAGACCTGTGAAATTATTGTTATAGATGACAAGTTTTAAGTAAAAAAAAAACTTGATGCAAAGTATAAAAAATAATATTTTATGAGTAAAAAACATTTTTCTAAAAAAAATTTAAAGTGATTTTAAAGTGCCCCATCGGATAATCCAAATAAAGCAAAAATAGCACAAATGCGTAAAAGTAACAAATCTAACTTGTCTTTATAGGATTTTATACCTGCTAGCATTTTGAATTGAGAGAACCTTTGCAAATTATCTCAAAAAAATTTTATTTCTCTGAAATTTTCAAATTAAAAAATATACGAACTTGACAGAAACCTGGTTTGACAACTCTATACGCTAATGTTTGTTCCGTAAAGTGGACTGGTGATATATTTTACTATTTTTTTTAAATTTATTTTATGGATATCAAAGTTTTTGTAACTTTAACTATTCTTGTTTATTTTGGACAATTTTTCAACATCTTTTTGCAACAAAAAAATACAAAAAGTTCGCATTATCCAATAAACGCAGCATTCTGTTGCTATTATATATGGTAACCCCCTAAAGCAGCTGCAAATAATACATAATATGGAATTCACATAGACAAGTTAATCTCATAGAAATGGGATTAACCCATTTTTTTACCCAGCATAGATTCCGTGCGAATTTTTTTGACAAAACTTGGTAGGATTTGCATTTTCCATTATGCATTTTCAGTAACTTTTATAGACTAGTCGCGCCTTCTAGTGGTGGTATAATTAATTGAAATTGAAACTTTGAAGCTTTGTCGGCACTTAAAGGTTTATTAATACCCAAAAATATTTTAATTTTGTACAAACATTTTTTTCGGACTTTCTATATTTAGAAAGTTTTTGAAATTGTTATATAACTTTTATATATTAGTTGCCACATAAAACGATCGATAACCAAAAAAAAAGTACCCAAAGAGTTAGCTTATAGTTGATATATTTGGATTTGGAGTATTTTCCACTTACAAGGAAACTACACAGATTTTAATGAAATTTGTATATGTTGTATGGGACAAAAAAAATAGTAAACACATTTTTAGGTGTGAAATAGAGTGCTTCATAAAAAATCGATTTTGTTGTGGGCCAACCGGAATATATGTTAAACATAGTGAAAAAAAAAACCGATTAATTTTTTTTTAAATTGTTTGTCAAGATTTTTAATTTTTTCCCCTTTTTGAATTTTTAGTATAGCAAACAAATTATTATTGTGTCCTTTTTCATTGCATTTATTTATTTTATGTAATAAACGCTTAAAATATATGCGACCATATCAGCCAGATTTGGCGATTTATCATTATTTTGTGGATTTTGTAGAATAAAACTGCGGATTTTTTTTTAAATATCGGAAATTTGACGATTTTTTACAAAATTTATCTGGCAGCTCTGTATGCGACTGGTATTGTGGTGTATAGAGCTCTTACATATATTGACACTTGTTGCAGCCAACTTCACTTTAATTTTGAATTTATTAAAATTCTGGAGAAGTGAAAATTAAATTAAATTATTGTTAAAGAAAATGCCAAACAATCTTATATAATAACGAAGTATTAATGTGGTTCCATAAATTTACTCCTGAAAATGTTATTTCGGAAAATGTTACCTCTTCTAGTAAAATGTTCCCGAATGAAATTGCAAATTTTGATTCAATAAATAACACAGGCCTACAATGATTTTGGTGCCGCTAAAAATAAAACAGATTTCAAGTACGTTCGGTACCCTGATAAAAATTGATACTTACTTTTTTAATGCTACGTGTAGTTTTCGAGATTTCGCAAGGATCAACGTATGTCTTCTTCACTGCATCTGTTATAGGTTTTCTAACTTTTTTACTACATATTCACCACAAATATAACAAAATGTATTTGGATTATTTACACAACACCTTCTCGACGACGGCATATCGATATATCATTTAATCAAAGAAATTAATTGACTATAATGACATTAAGTATAATAAAATACATTTTTTAGGTTATGACCTATCGATACAAACCTGAACGTAGCTTCGCGATTTTGACAGCTAACCATGACGTCTTGCGGACTAATTAACCAAATTATAACATAGAATTAGCGGCACCAAACAAAAAATTTTTTTTTGTAGGCCTGTGTAATCAATTTAGAGCTTCAGCTGATGTTGAGCAACTGAAGTCGTTAAAAAATGAAAACATTTGTAGTTTTTGGTCGGTAGTAGCGGTAAAATGAACTCAATGTCAATATGTTTTCAGACATTTCTAGAGTTGTATGTATGTCATTGTTAAGTTTTGTTTTTTTTTTTTGTGTACAAGTGAATTTTTATGTACTTTTTTTGTTGTTTTAATTAATTAAAAAAAATGGTACCGTAAAGGTCCAAAAAGCACAATTTTTTTTTTTTTGGAGGTTGGTACAAAATTAAAAACCCCCCATTTAACATCCCTGATACGTGTCTAATATTTGTTTGACCTCAACAACATATCTAAGTCTCGATTAAATCTGGGGATTCACCACAATGTAGTTACCTTGTTGGTATTTTTCATATAACCCAAAAACCCAGATGTATGGCTTAATTGGCGAACATTCCTTAACTCCATTTATTTATTTATCGGAACACCCTATTGGGAAGTTTTTCCAAAAAAAATATACTTTTTTTAATAAAATGTTTAAGTTTTCTTCACAAATTTTACAATTGTATTAAAACCCCATTTTTTGTGAGTGTTAAAAACACCTACGGATTTGCATTTTAAGAATTTCCACTACACAAAATTTTGATTCCTTCAAATTTAAGTCAATTATAAAGCAACCCACTTTTTTTACTCTGTACTATATATTTCGTCATTGTCGGTTTTTTTTAATAACGCTAAAATATTTGTCAAACAAAATCTAAAATCCAATAAAAATGTTGGCGTAACTAATATTAATTAATAAACCCTCTTAACCAGCTTTTATTTGTCAATTATTTTAAAACATTTGAGTTTTCAGGTTTTTTTCAGCACACAACTTTGAAGAACAATAACAACATTTATTTACTAGAAACAAATTTGTCATTTTTTTTTACAAAATTTTGATAAGATGGCTGTTGTTATATGAATTTTAAATGAATTAAGGAAGATTTTAATATGTTTAGGAATTTTCTGAAGTTATTAATTAAATCTGCATATTTTATTTAAATTAATTACTTTTCAGTTTTGTTAATCTTATTTAAAATTTGTTCTATTGTTATTATAACAAATTCTTTACAACGATTTATTGTTAGTTGTTAAAATGTATAATAAAAATAATCAAAAATTTACGTGTGTATACCAATTGTCATCATATGTATGTATTTGTTGTATTTAAAATATAAAAGTTAAATGACAGACTTTTTTGTTGCTTTTTTAACACAAATAATATTGAACAATTTACCTTGAAAGTGATATGAGTCCACTTGTTTTTAAAATGAAATATAATGAGTTTTACATTTCAATCCACCGTTAATCCACCTTTTTAATCTTCCTTGTTTACATATGCATTTTTTGACAGTTTTAAAGTTTAACTTGACAGCTAAAAGATAAACTTTGTCAGTTTAAAATACCAAGATGGTGCCGCTAGTGATCCGGCATAAAGGAACAAGAAAAATGTCGACGTTAGTTAATTTTTATTTGACTTGTATATATGTTATTTTAGCGTTGCCAATCGAAATTATATTAAAATACAGAGTTGCGAACAATTAGTAGTATGAATGCATAGTTGTTTAGAAATAGTAAGCAGAGGAAAATTTAGATTAATTGTTGATTAAAAAATTCTTTAATCAACTTGTTTAGTGCTTGATTAAACAGTTAATCCCATTTTCTGTGGAAATTTTCTATAAATGGCAACTTTTCTGCAATGTGTTTCACTTAAAAAAAATTAGATATTTATTGCGAAAATCTTCGTTTTTCAGTATTGAATAGACCACACCACTTTCAAAATAAAAACTTTTCAAAAATTGGTTGTAAATATTCGAAGAGTAGATCTGGAATCTGAAAATCAACGTTTATAAGACCTTAACAATACTTTTATGGGGAGTAAAGGTGTATGTATGTATCTGAGAACAGTGCACTGAATACGAACAGTTTCTTCGCAAAACTTTTAGCTAATTCACTTTTATATCGAACTATATCAATTTCTAAGTATTAGGGTATTCAATTTACTCGGGTTTGCTTTTGTTCGAGTAATCGAGTAACTCGATTTTGAGGTTTTTAATTACTCGAGTAGGCGAGTAAGATTTTAAAATTGCTCGAATAACTCGAGTAACTCGAACAATTT
>CM037854.1:50064832-50095569 GCA_021234595.1 Delia radicum
TATTAAAATTCAAAGAAGTTTTAGGAAATTTTGTTTGTGGGACTGTCAAAAACAGTTCATCTTAACCGATGTTAAGTTAAGTGTTAGGTTCGTATTAACAGATGGTACATTGAAAATATTAGGAAATGTCAGAACCTTGAAATTAGTTCGTAATAAGCGAGGGTAGATTAGATTAGATAGAAGGCACTATGCACCCGCGACCAATTTAGGTCTTTTGTGCTGCCTAAAGTTACCTACAGATTCAAGCTACCTATAAAGCCAATTATCCTATTAGGCAAAATATCCGCGATGTCGGAAGGCGAAATGAAGCGATCACCTAGAAACCTAAGTCTCCTAACACAAAGCCTGCGACATTCACAGAGAACATGCTCAGTACGACGCCAGGGTCCTCAAACCCCCCTTTCAAGCGACAAGAGTCGCCTCGACCCCTACTGACAAAAAGAGATCAATCTCTTAGTCTGGCGCTGACCAGGAGAGTTTTCCCAGTAACCAGAGAATTCAGACTCTCTCCATGCCCTGAGCCTTTCCCTAACATACCCCCCCCGCAGGTATTCCACAGAATGGTTCAGGGACCAATAAAGGGCCTTCGGCAAGACAATCTGTCCTCTCGTTGCCCTCATGCCCCTCATGACCAGGAATCCACCCCAAGGTTAGAGAGTTGCCCTTACCGAGCCTATTGAGAGTCTGAATGCATTCCATGACCAACCCAAACGACACCTTATAAGCCATTAAGGCCCTCAGTGCAGCCTGACTGTCAGAAAGAATGTAGATGCGAGATCTGAGCGTTCCCCTTCGCAGGCATTCCCCTGCAGAGACACAGATGGCCCAAATCTCTGCCTGAAAAATGGACGGATATTTTCCCATAGGTAAAGCACGCTGGAAGCCTGGTCCAAAGACGCCCGCACCCGTGTTCCCATTCGATTGCTTAGAGCCAATATCCCAGTATCACATTAAGTCCGAGTTTTTGGGATGTCAGTTAAACTTACTTTAGTTAAACCGGTAACAAATTTTGTCTGCCATTTACAGGTTTATTACCAACAATTGCTTGGAACCACTTCATCTTGTTAAGAATTTTGGCCTTTATCATATGAATCAGTATTCCATTTAAAAACTTCGTTATCTAAGTTTAAAGATAATCTTCATCCTAAAAACTCGGCGAACTTAGGAGCTTAAAAAACCCTAATAGCGAATTTCCAGTCTTTCAACAGCAAACTGTTTAGCAATATGACCAGCGTTGGAATAGAAGAATGACAAATATGTTTTGCTGGACCGGCGCCATAAAATTGGACAAAAAAAAATATTTTAAAAAAAGAGAAAACTCTTTTAAAGTTCTGATTAGTTATGTACGCGTTAATTAAATTGTTTAATATTTATAAATCGCTGGTTGCCTGGCTAGCGGCTTTGACTGACTTTTTGATGATGATGAAGTTGCTGTTGTTAGCACTACGATTACACTGCGCAACTCGAAAAATAAAACAAGTGTATAAACCATTGATCCTAAATATTTCGGCTACACTTTTTTAAATTTTTTTCACTTACGGGCCAGATTTTTCGTAAATTTGCATTAAAGTTTTGCATGTTTAAACGCAGTTTTTTATACATAACATTTTTAAAATCAAATATTTTATGTTAGTTTTTTATGGTAAATTCATAAAAGACTTTTATTAACATTCGGGTATCAAATTTGGTTAATAAATGTGCAGAATTAACAAGCAAATCCATGTTTTTTTTTTCTCAGTTTTTACGACATATTACAATTTTTTTACAATTTATCATCCCATTTTGCAACCGATTAAGTCATTTTTGAGCAAAAGCAAAAAAAGACAAATTTGACCAATTATTTCGTGTGAAAAATAAAATCATGGGAAAAGCGCGAAATATCCTAACATTTGTATGACAGCATAGCGAAAAAGGAAGACCTATGAGTTGATCTTTTATTATAATATGTGACTTGCTCCACGAAAAGGGACATCTGCGCCGAAAAGAAGTTATTGAGAAAAACGCGTTTAAAAAAAGCGCTTCGTTTTTCCGTGTTTGCGCATGGTTATGCAACTCTTCCTTCAACCTGATCATCTGGCGATGTATGTCAATGTCAATGTATGTCAAGCTGATGTGAAAACTATAAAGAAACGTGCTACAATGGTGAATAAATCGGAGATGAAAATAACAAAAAAAAAAAACTGGAAGAATTTCCTAAGAAAAGCAGCAAAATACAGAAGAACCACCAAAAAAAGCGTGTTAGGAGTAAAAAAGAGTAAGATTTTGATATTTTGTAATTTTGTACCTTTGATATTGAACTTTTTTTAAGTTTCAAATATATATATATTACACAGGTCAACAGCAAAAAAAGGCTTGACTAACCACTATATAGATTTGATGCATCATGGCTGCCTAAGTACAAAAATGGTAAAATTTTTCAATTCTATGGATAATTTTTTTTTAAAAAAATTTTTTTTTAAAATTGACAATATTTTGAGCCATTTCTCCACTTATGTTGTCATAACTCAAAACAACTAGTCCGATTTTGTCAAATTAAATTTACAAAAATTAAGGTTTACAATATCTTTAAAGAACTGTACAAATTTTTTTAATGCGATCAATAGTTTCAAAGTTATGAAACAAATTGTTAGCAAAAAAAAAAAAAAAAAATGCTAAAAAAAAAAAAATTTGAAAAACAAAAATCTGGAAAAAATCGAAAACTGCAAAAAATATTACTTTTTATTTTTTTGTAGTAAAGCTACATATCATGCGAATTAAACTAGATATGGATCATAAAAATCGATGCATGCTTTACATTTTTATTTACAATTAATTGAAGGTATCGCATATTTACAAGCACTGTAAAAATTGTACCTACATAATGAAAATGCAGAACATAAAAACTCAGGTGCATTTTACGACACGCATTTTGGCAAAACCCCTTTGGGAAAAACCTCTATGACATTTTTATGATTCTAATAATTAAAAAAAAATAAGTAATAAACAAAAGATTGTTTAATTTTTACGATTGCGGTAGGATAGTAATAAAACGCTCATAAATGTGCGTGTACGCTGAAGTGCTCTTATTTTCCGTTAGCTACCTGTAACGGATAATTTTTTTTTTTCATAAAAGTCCTTAATGTTTTTAGGATTCTTGGGAATAATAAAAAATTTGCAGCACACACAAACTGTATCCACACAAAGGGTTATCCCAAATTATAGTATCAGTATTTATAAGATCTCCTTGACCCTTTTTATTTCATTCAAGAAGTGTTTGCGATAACGCAAACATCATTTAATACCTACACAAAAATTAGAGTCATACAGCTTAGAAGTTAAAAACAATTTTCAAATATTAATAAAAATGAGCCAGAAAGCCAGAACATTTTCATGTAAAAACGATCCAGATTTATTTTGTTATGTGTGCGGCCAATATATCACCGGGAAAAAACGGAAGTGGTTCTTAACTTCATTGCAAAAGTCATATCAAGATTGCTATAATATCTATCCGCACAATTTGAACCAGCATTGGACACCGAGTACTATATGCATTCCATGTCGATTGAATTTATCTATGAAGTCTTCTAACGTAAAGTAAGTATAAATTAATAGATTTGGAATATTTTATAATTACAATATTTCTTAATTAAAATTTGAATTCTTCATATTCCTGATTTCAATTTTTTTTTTCATTTTACAGACGACACTTGGAAATTTTGAAGCCTATGCTATGGAGAGAAACAGCGAACCACGCATCCGAGTGTTATTTTTGTTTAAGTACAAAAAGCATATTTGATGGCCCACAAATTCGCAAATTGGTGAACGATACTGAATTTGGCAGTTCAATGTCAGAAATTGAGAAGAATGCATGGGATTCGTTTGTATGGGTTATTCAAAATTTCTTAGGAAATAACAAGGGTGATGATTACGTTGCGCACGTTGAAGAGATGTTAACTCACTTCCAGAATCTTGGATGCAACATGAGCATCAAATTACACTACCTGCACAGTCACTTAGATCGTTTTCCTGAAAATCTAGGAGACTTGAGTGAAGAACAGGGCGAACGATTCCACCAAGATATCCGGACAATGGAGGAACGATACCAGGGTCGCTGGGATGCACACATGATGGCTGATTTTTGCTGGAGTATTCAGAGTAACACTTCGTTATTCAACAATAGTAGAAAATCGACTAAAAGAAAATTTCAGAGTTTGTAGTTTATAATACATATTTATTTATTTATTTTCTTGTTTTATTTATTATAATAAATGTGAATAATAAAATATAAATTTTCTACTATTTAATTTATTTATTTATTTACATTTAAGCTCATCCAACACAAATGTCTTTCCGAAGAATAGAATCAGTATATTCTAGGTAGGGTTTTGCCAAAAAATACACGAATGTTACTATGTAATGCATTTTTGATGTGAAAATTTGTACATAGCATGGGGAAAATGTTTTCAAAATTCAATCAATCGAAAGAAGAACATTAACTACTCAATTTTATGTATATCAGACAAAAAACTAAAATTTGGTGAAAATGAGCGAATTCACTTAATTGTGAATAAATTCGAAAAAAATCAATCGATTTTTATGATCGATATCTCATTTTGTTCCTATTACATGTGGCTTTGCGATAAAGCAATAAATCTGAACGATTTTTGCCGTTTTCGATTTTTTATGATTTTTTTTAACCAAAAAAATTTGCTATTTTCACGTAAAAAAAATATTTTTTCCCTCAATTTTTTATTATAACTCCAAAACTACTGAGCCGATTGAAACGCAATATATTAACGGATTAAAGGCTATGTAAATTTCAGTTTTTCTAAATTTATTTGAATAATATCGGACTAATTTTTTTTTAGTTATCATTAATTATGTGGAGACACGTCTAAAAAAATTTATAATTTTAATTAAAAATTTTTAAAAAAAAACCTCTCCATAGAATTTCAAAATTGAACCATATTTGTACTACTGGGAACACAATACATCAAAATTGTATAGTGGTTTTCAAAGCCCCTAAAATTTTTTCAAAATTGTTGCCTTGTGTTATCTGTTTATATCACATTTTTAATTTTTTTCATTAATTATGTTCATCTTTACAGGGGATTTGTAAAAAAACTAAAAGACATAGAAACTTGCGGTTTGCGGCATTTTCCTATAAGAACCACTCAAAAAGTAAAAAAAAAAATTTCGGCACAGAGGTCACTTTCGTGGAGCAGGTCACATATGTAAATAGCTTCAAATATGATTTGTACTTTGTTAAGCTATTTACATATTGTATTAAAAGATGAAATTATAAGGTCGTCCTTTTTCGCTATGTTGTCATTTAAATTTTAGGCACACCCGAGTAAAAAAAATTATATATAGTCCAATGTTTTTTCAACTTAAAATATATTCCAATATGTGATTACATATGGTGTCATGTATATCCATATATTATCATATATTTCTTATGTGGGAACTATTAAAAAAAATATATATATTATTATATAAAGTATATGCTACACTAATAATAATCCATGCATAAAATTACCAATAAATGTAAAAATAACAAAAACTTTCGTAAAATAAACCAATATTTTTTTATTTTACGAAAGTTGCTGTTGTTTTGACACTATTTTCGTATTTTTAGCATGGATTATTTTGTGTGTATAATAAGATCTATCAATTGCCATATACAAGGTGGCGCAAAAATAACCTTCCGATGTTTTTTGGCTGTAATTTAAAAAAAAAATGAAAAAACTTTGATTCTTCTTGTGGATTATTTTTATTTGGTATTTTAATTTTTTTTACATCAAGTCGAGAATATGATGTCATGTAAATGGCCGCCGCCACAGTTGATTGTCATTTGAGCCCTTTTTATGGCATTTTCCATCACTTTGGCCAAAACTTCCGGCGATAGGTCCTCACATTCTTGACGGATATTGTCTTTAAGAGCTGCAAGAGTCTGAGGCTTGTTAACATAAACCCGCGACTTTCAAAAAGCCCCACAAAAAGAAGTCTGGAGCGGTCAAATCAGGCGATCTTGCTGGCCAGTGCAAATCGCCAAAACGGGAGATTAGGCGCCCGGGAAATGCATCCTTCAGCATATCGGTTGTGGCACGTGCAGTGTGTGCCGTTGCACCGTCCTGTTGGAACCACATGTTTTCCAATCCCAATTCATCAAGTTGCGGCAAAAAGAAGTCGTTGATCATTGCTCTGTAGCGCTCACCATTCACAGTAACCGTTTGGCCCGCGACGTCTTCGAAGAAAAAAAGTCCGATGACTCCTCCAGCGAAAACAGCACACCATACAGTGACTTTGAGCGGGTGTAATGGCTCTTCGTGGGTTACACGCGGATTTTCAGTGCCCCAGAAGCGTAAATTTTGCTTATTTACGTACCCGCTAAGATGGAAATGGGCCTCATCACTCATGATTATTTTTGATGAAAAATGTCAAATAAATAGGTCAAATAAATAGTCACCAATATTCCGCGTTCTGGAGCAGTGTAGCGTAACATTGTTTATTAATGTGTATTTCGCATGTGTTTACTACACAAATGTCAAAACAGAACTGACATTAGGGGCCAATCGCAAAATTTATAGCATTTTCTGATAGGAGGATTACTTTTGCGCCACCTGTTACAATAATAGATTCTCATATGTAACATAATATGTAATCATATATGATGACATTTACATAATTTAAAGTATTATAATATATACTGTCTTATAAAAAATATGTTTTTGTGGCATATAAGATATGCTTACACAGAAAAAAATAAAAACGGATTTCAATTAAAAAATTTATTGAATTAATTAATATTTTAATTGATTTTGCTCCTATCACGGCAATGATAATATCAGTTAAAACTTTTATTGAAAATTAAAAAGGAAAAAAAAACTATTATTAACTTCTACAAAAAAAAAAATAAGATACTGACATAAAAAGTGTGTGAACGATACATTGGCATGCGTCTGTTTGTATTTTTGTGTGTGTGCTTGTTGTATTTGATGAAAATCGTGATCTAATCGAACATCAAAATCCATGACGAACTGCGATTGAGCTAAAATTTGGTATATAAGTAGTAAACATAAAATAAAAAATACAACTTCTCTTAAAAAAATTCTAAAACTCATATCTCGAGAATAGGGTGGGTCGAAAAGTTTTAGAAAAATGAAATCCGAGATATATTTAAAAGACGATTGCAGGAGAACTGTCTAACCGATTTTAGTAAATTTTTTTTTGTTTGGAAGGTAATTAAAAATACTTTCTGAAAAAATTACACTGTAAAAAAATTTTGGTACACTGTAAAAAATATATTGAGATATTTTTTTCAAAGATGGCACTAGGGTCGAAGATCAAGCAATATTTAAATTTTTTTTTCGCCAAAATAGAGGTCTATCCGTACACTAAAACATATAAATTTTTTCAGATTTAATTATTTTTTTTCCTGAGATATTTAATTTTAAATATTTGCACTACCTGTCAAAATTGAAAAAATTTACGGTTTTTGGCCAATAACTGAAGAGGGGTACTTCGGATGAAAAAACTTTGTATGGGAGATAAGTAGAACTCATGAAAGCGCAACTCCGGTCTGAACACACCGGGGTTGTGGGGTCAGCCCGTTTCGAGAAAAAAAGATCCAAATGGTTATATATCAAATAACTCCATAACCATGGCACTTAGGGCTAATTTTTAATTTAAAAATGTGCGTTACCTGTCAAAATTATAATGTTTGCAGAATTTTACATCATATTTTATAAATAAAAGAAGATTGTTCTGAATAAATACATTATATATATACTGTTTATTACCTTATAATAGTATAAAAAGTTACATGTTATTTTTCTCTACTAACTTTACGTAATTCGGAGACATCAGAATTGGAGTATTTTTTAACATAAAGTGTGGTTGAACTAACTGGTATGAACGCATGGAATGATTGTGTACCAACTATTGTGATTGCTTGGGAGTATCTTTTATTTAGTTTTTTTTTCATTTCGACATATTCTTCTTCTGTTGAATATTCAAAACTCATTGAAGTTGAAAACGAATTCGATGCCCAGTTGTACAAGTCAGCTGATGTTTGAATGGTATCCTTATTGGCTAGGCTGAATCGATGAGCTGCCCTCTTCAATGTGCCCCCTATTCCATGAGTGCATAAGTGGTTATGTCTGATCCAAAAATGTTCCGAATTTCTTTATGGCTCATTTCAACCGGCAATATTGACAATATTTTTTTTTTATCCAAATCATCGCCTCTATTGTATTGAAATTTAAGATTTTTGATAATTTCATCATAGTATTTGGCTTTTCTCTGGTTTACAATATTATCCTCTTGGTCCACTGATATCTTCTCATTTAGTATATTTGGGATAGAATTTGCAATTTCCTCTGATTTTCTTTTGTTGTAATTATTGCTTTTGCAATGCTTCTTCTAATAGGCGATACATCTTCTAATAAAGGAATTATTTTTGTATTAATGTTGGAAATAAGTTCGTCTCGTTGAACATTGGCTAAACAAGGCGTTACTATATCTCTTGAACTACTTGGCCCAGGTTGAGGCTCGTCAGATTCTGTATCTGTCATCAATTTGTCTTCATTCACTGGGACATTTGTATTTTCATTCACTGGAACATTTATATTTTCCTGAATGGCTTGTTCTTCAATATTAGTTCTTGATAGCCTAATATTGCAACTGGTACATATTTTTTTGTAGGCTGTATATTTCTCAGTGTGATAAAGTTCATTCAACTTATCTTGATTACATTTAGTCAAACTAACTAATTTCTTTGAACACTTCTTGTTCCGAAAAGGTTTGCAACACCGATATATATTAGTCAAATCCATTATTAAATCACACACTAAAATGAAAATAAAAAAAAAATAATATTTTTATTGTTTGTTGTATTTTTTTAATAAAAAAAAAATTTTTGTGTTGTCACGGAAAAAGTGCTTGTGATGGAATAGGGGGCACATTGAAGAGGGCAGCTCATCGATTCAGCCTAGCCAATAAGGATACCATTCAAACATCAGCTGACTTGTACAACTGGGCATCGAATTCGTTTTCAACTTCAATGAGTTTTGAATATTCAACAGAAGAAGAATATGTCGAAATGAAAAAAAAACTAAATAAAAGATACTCCCAAGCAATCACAATAGTTGGTACACAATCATTCCATGCGTTCATACCAGTTAGTTCAACCACACTTTATGTTAAAAAATACTCCAATTCTGATGTCTCCGAATTACGTAAAGTTAGTAGAGAAAAATAACATGTAACTTTTTATACTATTATAAGGTAATAAACAGTATATATATAATGTATTTATTCAGAACAATCTTCTTTTATTTATAAAATATGATGTAAAATTCTGCAAACATTATAATTTTGACAGGTAACGCACATTTTTAAATTAAAAATTAGCCCTAAGTGCCATGGTTATGGAGTTATTTGATATATAACCATTTGGATCTTTTTTTCTCGAAACGGGCTGACCCCACAACCCCGGTGTGTTCAGACCGGAGTTGCGCTTTCATGAGTTCTACTTATCTCCCATACAAAGTTTTTTCATCCGAAGTACCCCTCTTCAGTTATTGGCCAAAAACCGTAAATTTTTTCAATTTTGACAGGTAGTGCAAATATTTAAAATTAAATATCTCAGGAAAAAAAAATAATTAAATCTGAAAAAATTTATATGTTTTAGTGTACGGATAGACCTCTATTTTGGCGAAAAAAAAATTTAAATATTGCTTGATCTTCGACCCTAGTGCCATCTTTGAAAAAAATATCTCAATATATTTTTTACAGTGTACCAAAATTTTTTTACAGTGTAATTTTTTCAGAAAGTATTTTTAATTACCTTCCAAACAAAAAAAAATTTACTAAAATCGGTTAGACAGTTCTCCTGCAATCGTCTTTTAAATATATCTCGGATTTCATTTTTCTAAAACTTTTCGACCCACCCTATTCTCGAGATATGAGTTTTAGAATTTTTTTAAGAGAAGTTGTATTTTTTATTTTATGTTTACTACTTATATACCAAATTTTAGCTCAATCGGAGTTGGTCGAGTCCAAAATTGCACTTTTTGGTTCGATTAGATCACGATTTTCATCATTTGTAAACTTCAAATGCACTTGGTATTTTATACTGAAAATTTGCTATTTAAGCTACAGTGTATGATAAATAGTTCCAGAATTGCGTCTAAAAAAAATATGTATTTATATATTTAAAAGTCAATTAAAATATTAATTGATTCTATTAAATATTTGTTTAGAAACAAATTTAATTCAAATCAAATCTTTAATTAGATATTTAAGGCTGAGAATTTTTTTTGTGTATATATGGTGCCATAAGTATAATACAACTTAAGATATGGCATTAAATGATATAAAATATCATTTGGCACAAGAATAACAATTAAGTTTTAGATATGATTATATATGGTCCAACATCATTAATATTTTCTATGCGTATAATATATAAGTATATATTGTACCAGGTAGAACCAGTAATTTTTTTGAATTACCAACGTTATGCCAACGGTGGCAAGTTCGCTCAATCCAACGGTTGCACACTGTTATCAATCGGATACAAGGACAATAGTGTCAAGATTGTTAATCCCACGTTCTGTCAACGCATAACCGACCGTCGTCGACGCTTTGCCAACACTATGGCGATTGCATTTATCTACCTGGCTATATATGCGCCAGATGACTAATTTCTTTTACAATTTTTATGGGATTTAATTTAAATTTAATCTTAAAATATCTTACTTGATCTATCAAAAATTACTTATCTTTTTGGATACAATTACATCCATTTAGATCTAAGTTAATCCCATGGAATATTTTGGGATCCATCAGGATCTTAAATAATAACAAATTTTTGGATATAATTATGTTATGTTTAAACCAGGGATTACCATTTCATTGCACAATTGTGCAAACGAAAATTTATCTACCTCACACACATTCTTGTACTCTTTCATTTAGTCGTCGATGAGAATGCGACAAGTGTACATGTTCAGCGGATGCCTTAACATTTTTTTTCATGTTTACACTCAAAAAATATTGTATGATCAAAAATGCTTTTGGTGACATACAATGCCTTTTATGTCATAAAACATTTAAGGAATGTACGGAATATGTTTTTAAAAGACATTGCGATTGTTTTGATACTAATATAAATAATTTAGTTAGTAGTTTAATAGTTAGTTATTTACTTATTCATTTATTTATTTTTTTATTTAGTTTGTTAGTTATTTATTAATTTACTTATTTATTTATATATTTATTTCTTTATTTTTTATTTATTTAAAAACAAGAACAATTTTTGGTAAATATTTTTTATGGACAAGTTGTTTGTGCCATCGAAATAAAGTGAAATATGTATAAATGAAATGTAAAAATTTTATGCATTTTTTAAGACATATTTCGAAAGTTTGTGCGACTTTTTTTTGTTTGATAACTTTTTAATAATATGTTTGTGTCATTAGATATATCTAAAAAAAATTGTTTCCAAAGTTGTATGTTCTCTACAAAATATTTTAGTTTCATTAGGATCTGACGGTCCGCAGAAAGATACTTTCCTTGTAATTTGTATAATTTTATTTAAGTTGATGAAATTATATATAAAAACATACATATATTTGTGTGACCTAACCGCACAAAATAACATATAATTATATATCATACACTGTTATATTTAAACCATTTTTAATCAGGTGTATTTGATTATCTTATTTTGTATGAATGTCAGAATGGTGTCAGTTACTAACATTTTTCTATGACTGTAATTCTCTCAATTTTTTCCTCTCTCTTACTCACTAACACACTACAGAAAATTTTTTGGTAATGCCTGGTTTAAACCAATCTTGGGCACAAAGAGAAATGAGAATGTATTAGTTATTTTACAAAAAAAATGAGATTGCATTGGTACTATTGCACTGAGCAAACTCACTTGGTTTTCTTTGTTTTTTTTTGTTTGTTTACATTGTTGTATTGTTTTACTATTTATGTCCTTACGTGATAAATTTCAGCTATGAGGCGAATAAAAAAAAGAAATATACATAAGAGGAAATTAATAGGTAATAAAAAAATGTTCTTTAAGAAAATAAGCACATGAGTTCTTTGCCAATAATGTACTGGGTAATGTAATGTATATAATAATGTTATAAATATGGATTAATAAATTAAAAAAACAAAAAGCAAAAAAAAAATATTTTATATTAATTCTTATAAAATATAACAAAATTCAAAATATCTGCTACAGTTATATTAGTTTTTTGTTTTTGTATACATCGAGATTATTTTTATGTTATTTTCAATTTATAACGAGCTTTCAACCTCCGTATATTTACAAAAATAAAGCAAATCAAACATATTAGCTAGGTTGATACTAGTATTTCGATCTGGCTAAAGATCTCATCAGAACCCGAAGTTTTAGAAAAGCTAGAGCCTATATAATAGGCAGAACTTTAACAAAAAACCTATTAATAACCAATTTTGCTCCATTCTTGTCTTCTTAGTAATCAACCACGTGGTTAGGTCTTTTCCTAACAAGCATCATGACGTTACTAAACTTTGAAGACCAAAAATGTTCTATTTATATAAAAAAATTTTAGTGTGTACTCTGGCTCAAGTAATATTTTTTACAGTTATATTAGTTTTTTGTTTTTATATACATCGAGATTATTTTTATGTTATTTTCAATTTATAACGAGCTTTCAACCTCCGTATATTTATCTGCGTTGTAATTGCTTTTAATATAAACAATTATAGTTCAGAGATTTTTAAATTTTTTAACATATAGATTGTTTTAATATTTTAGGTTTGTGTGTTAAAATTAAGTTATGAATGAATAAATAAATCAAGATATATTTATATATTCAAGCTAAATAAAAATGCGTTTTCCCAACAAAAATCCCACATAATGAATGAAAAAAAATACAATTAAAAAAAATTATAGTACGCTTGGCTTTATTAATTAAAATATCATTGGCTGTTGTCAAATATTACCTGTGTTCTTATTTTATTAAATAAAGCGACATAAACCTACTCCATCCAATGCTGGCAAGCAACTAAACATTTTTTTGGGTTTTTTCGGTTTCTCTTTTTAGTTTTATTTACGGGTTGTGTGTGTGTGAAGAACGATTAGTCTTCGTTGTTTCAACAAGTGTTTGCGCGTCACTGGTTTAAACCAATTAGATCTAAGTTAATCCCATGGAATATTTTGGGATCCATCAGGATCTTAAATAATATCAAATTGGATCCCCCAATTTTGAGATCAATTTGGATCTTATTTAATACAGTAATATATTTGAGGGATATAATTGGATATTACTGGATAACAATATCTTGAGATAAGAATAAATATCGATCTACATCATATAAGATCTGTTTTTTATTACAGTAGTTTTGACTTAGCTGCACAACCAACTTCTGCACGAATTTTTGTGCAGGTAAGCCAAAAGCGCTGCTAACTCAAATTGGTCACCTGCCTTAAAGTGCAGGTAAACTAAATTGTTGAAAACTGCAAAGACCAGATATGATTTAATTTATTTTTATTAATTGTTTATTTCATACAATAGAATTTATATAAAAAACAACAAAACGAAAATAAAAAAACATTCATAAAAAATTTTATAAGGTTTTTACATACAAATTTATGTAGGTACAAGCGTTAACTAACCAAACTAACTAAGTAAGCAAAACATAAGAGGCAGCTAACGGCGATCTTTTGTATGAAAATAATGTACAACTGCCAAAAACATGAGGCACTTATTTTAAATGCACAGGTATACACAGTGCACTTAATGAAGGCAATTGCATACGTAATTTTGTAAAATAACAACGAAACCAAAATTTTGTGCAGTTATGTGAAAAGTGCACGTAAGTAAAAGGCAGTTAAATCAAAACTACTGTAGAACTGAACTTACTTTTTTTTTCTTTTCTACATGAACTAATTGGTCAGATTTGTCTTTTTGCTTATGCACAAAAATGCTTTGATCGATTGCGAAATGAGATGATAAATTGTGCAAAAATATAAAATATAGTAAAGACTCGGAAAAAAAACGCGAATTACTTTTTAATGCTGCACATTTATTAAACAAATTCGATACCCGAATGTTAATGAAAGCCTTTTAAGTATTTACCATTAAAACTAAGATAAAATATATGCACACAGAGAAATAAAGTACCAACCGAATCGAAAAGCGTATTTTTATAGTAACAACTTATAAATTCAGTTAGTACAAACGATATTTACATTAGATTTCTGAATATCTTTGGTGTTGGAACTAAAATTCAGTTGAATTAACCGAACTTTGTTGCGAAAACTAATCTTAAGTTCTGACAACCGACTGAAATTTGTAAAATCCGAATTTAAGTTGTAGTAACCGAATTTTAGTAGGCAAATTGCTAAATTTTTCTCTGTGTGTGGTTTTTAAAATTTCATGTATACAAAACAGTGTTGCAAAACATGCAAAACTTTAATGCAAATTTGCTAAAAATTTGGCCCATAAGTTAAAAAACTGGATATGGCATTAAAATCAGCGTAGCCGAAATCTTTATTTTATATTTTATTTTATTTGGTCGGTACTATTGTTTTCGATTTTAGGGGTAAATTTTGTAGCGCTGTGTTATTGTGGTTGTTTCTAGTACATATTAGTATTTAGCTTTTTTCTGGGTGTTTTTTTTTTTTTGTTAAACTACTGCATTAAGTTGTCGCGTAATCACAAAACCTAAACAACACCCATTTATGTTATGAGGAAAATGTTGGGTGGGTGATGTCTGTTCCACGGGTGGTATGTTTCATGAATATTTCGTTTAGATTTGCTTTGTGTTTTTTTTTTTCTTTTATTAGTTACGGCTTTTAAGTTTTCTCCACTACTTAACTTTGTTAGATGTGGTTATTTTAGTTCATTTTTTTTTATTTAGTTACGTTAATAAAAACAATATTATTTAAATGTTTCAGAGCAACAGATGAATTGATGTGTTGTTTGTTAATTGTTTTTGTTAGTTGGTTGCTTGTTGGTGTCGTGTTTAATTTTTTAAAAAGATTTGCATTTTTTCTTTTTTTCTTTTTGATTAGCAATGTTTTCGATTAGAGAAATAATTGATTAATTGCATGTTTGTTTTTTAATATAAATATGTCTGGAGAATTAATCCATTTTGTACCGCTCATCGATTTCGTGGGGACACATTTCAATAAAAAATAACTTAATCCAGCCAGCTAACGAGCTCGAAATTAAATCGCAATATATTTCTAAGGGCGAGTAACTCTTCTAAAAATAACCAGAGTTTAACTTTAACCACAAATATATTTCCATATAAATTTTACATTTATAGGCAGGGCAGAAATAATTTTCCGAATCAAAGAATTCGCAACAAAATGGCATCGATTTGTTGTTGCATATTTTGCTATAAATGCATATTATGGAATTTTTTGTTGCATGTTTTTGATTTAATTAGGGGAGGTCGGGTTTTTCTTGGACACACTTTTATTTTGTCCAGAAACTCTAAAAAAATAGCTTTTTCTCAAAATTTCAAAGCTTGATTTTGTGGTACGAAAAATAACCTTTCATTTGGTACCAGCAATTTAACCTAAAGAATGGCCCAGTTATAATCTGGAAGCACAAAAGTAGTTATAACTTTGTAAATAACAGACACATTTTTATAAATTATATACCAAATTAAAGGAAATTTATTCAGCTTTAAGGAAAATCATACAAATAAATTAAGTTTCTTTGTTACGAATAAAAGAACGGACATGTTTGTTGATGCTCCCCATTAATTTTTGCACATTCTCCGGCTTTACTCTGGTTCCATTTTTGTAACATTATAACTTAATTTTTTGCTTCTTTATTACTCTTCTTCAATTTATTTTTTACATTTGCCCAATATCTTTCGATTGGTCGAAATTGTGGGCAGTTAGGAGGATTCATGTGTTTGTTTTTCGAACCAACCACTGAATGTTGGATTTTCTAAGAAAGTGTGCAAAATTTCTTCACGTCTTTTTTGTTCCATGGCGTCTGTACGAAATACTATTCGAATGACAGACTTGAAAATTATGTCAAATAACGGTATATATGTCTTGTCAACAACATATGTAAATGGTTTAAAATTTCATACACTGGGGGCGCTGTAACAACGTTATGAATGCGTCCAGATTATAACTGGGCCATTCTTTAATTGTTTAAAATTGTACACTCTGTATCAGTTGGGGCAAAAAAACTGGTTTTTGAGATTTAAAAAATCTCGGGGTAATATTGGACAGTTTTGTAAATCGATAAAAAATTTATTTTACTGCTGGAAAACGTTGATTTGTTAATGAAAATGAAAGAATATATTATAATGAATAAAATAAAGTGAAAAATATCGATGAAAATTATTGAGAATCGTGAAAGTGTTCGGGTTTGCTCCGGCACAACTTAAGTGAACACCTCAATCACAAGCAATACAATCGGCTGTGTTTCGGCAATTTTCTTTCTTGGGCATATTTTTCATGCAAATTATGCAAAAATCAATATCTTCCTTCGCGTCAGTTTCGTTCGAAAACGGTATTTATTTATTTCATCTATCGGGTTAAAACCCCTTGCAGATTACATTTAAATACATATTTTATACAAAAAAACAAAAATAACAATAATTTTAATCATCAGCAAAAATTAAGGAATAGTAACACAAGTTTAACGCATATCCTCGTTCAGCAAGTTCGATACTACCCTCTTCAATCGATTTTTACCAATATTAAAATCAATTCGGTCAGATACCGAATTAAATAAAATAATACATTTTCTTTTGTGGAGTCTTTGATTTGCCACGGCCTTTTTTCTTCTTTGCTGCTGGTGCGTCATCTTTCTCCGATAAACTTTACCGCTTCTTCTCGGCCTTATCACGTTGCTCATACACATTTTCTGGCGATGTCAAAACGACCGACTTCAAGCCACCGATTTGACTTTTTCGCTGGCGTGACTTTTTCGTCAATGGACCCACCGATTTTTTTTTTTTTTTTATTTTATTTAACCGAGCCCTTAGGGCCATATACAGTTAATTAAGACTACTACAGTAGCAACAACATAAAAAAAAATATATATAAAAAACATACCTTAAAGATAAAAATAATTCAATATATAACTAAAGTTTTAAGAAAAAATACAGATAATGCTTAAATTATTATTTCAATAAACAAATAATTAGTGGATTCAGTTTAATCGTTACAAAAACATAAATAAATAAAAAGGGAAAAAGATTAAATTAAGTTATGAGTTTTGGCATGTTCTTCAAGCTTTCGCCTAAAGACCTGAGGCGAATATGAAAAACACTTTAAGTCTCTGGGTAAAGCATTCCACAATCGTATTAATCTTACATTAAATGAGCGATCAAAAAAGCCAGTATGAATGCGGGGAATATTATTTGAGGATTTCTTATAGAATGCGAGAAATGGAAATTTTGTACAATATAGTTAGGAAAGCCTGTTATGATTAACTTGTAAAAATATATCAATGTTCTCATACCAATAAAGTTCTCGAAATCGCAACCAAGAAATTTTTTAACGTATGGTGTAACATGATTTCAATCCGAAAATATAACATATTATTCTGTTAAAAATTTTACTAAATCTACTAAATTCACCAGCTGTGGTTCCAGAAATCACCTCAGCACAGTACAGTATATGTGGCATTAACAAAGCATTTGCAACTTTAATTTTAATACGAAGTGGCAGATATAGATCAAGCGTGTACAACCTTCTTAATAAAAACGAAATCTTAGATGAAATGTAATTCTTATGTGAAGAAAAACTCAGATCATTGTCTATAACAACTCCAAGACATTTCATCCTATCTACAAAATCTAAAGGTATATCATTAAGCGTTACAGATAAATTATTAGTCAAAGATCCAAATCCCATCAACTTCGTTTTTCTAGCATTAACACAAAAACCATTGTTAGATGTCCATGACAAAACTTCTTGAATAACAAAATTACCACAACCTTCCAAGACATCTAAGAACTGTGCATCAGCATAGCATAGAAACTGTACATCATCAGCATAAACATATGGCTGAACGGATAAACCATTGCCGTTTTTATTCTTTCTATATTCGATATGTGGCGCTTACGTAGTTAGGGAAGAATTGCCAGAGAGCAAAGTTGGATTTTTGTTTGAGTTTGAATTCAGACAATTGAAATTAATACTATAATTAATATGCAATTTTATAGTTTTTGTTTTCAAATTTATTCTTTGACCCTTTCAGGAATGTGATCTATCCTATGCCAAACATCAAACATTCATATAAACTAGTTTACTCACTACATGAGAACTAATATATATTATATGAGCTAGAAGTAAAAAAGATTATCACCATTGATCAAAAAATAAATTGAAAACTTGTTTTTTGTTTTTGCATTTTGTTTTTTGAATAAGTGTTAGCAAAACTTTTGCAGAATTTACTAATTTTGTTGCGAAAGATTTTGCTGACATTAGCAATTTTTTTGCAAGCACCCTCCTGACTAAAATTTTTAATGAATCGGGAAATTTTTTTTGCTGACTTTTCTAAAAAAAAATTTTGAGTGTATATTTAAGGCCCATACTGTGGATAAGTTAGCAGGTCTAAAAGTTCAAACTTTTATTGAAAGTGGTTCATGCAAAAGAAAATTCTTTTTTTATTTAAAAATTACTTTAAAAAAAACGGATTTAAATAAATTCTATAGGCTCAAAATATAATATTTTTTTTTAAATTGTGCACAAAATATTCAAATTTATTTACATTTTAGAGTCATTTTTGAACAATTTTTGTTATTTATTTAATACTTTCCATAAAATTTGGTAAAAAAAAATTTGTAACTTTTTAACAAAAAAAAAAATTTTTCAATTTCAATATGTGATTTTATTTAAGTATCCACAATTTGTTTTTTTTTTTTTTTATTTTATTTTTTATTTATTTAAAAAAAAAAAAATTTCCATTGTTAGAACAATAAGAATAAAATTCTTTTATAGTTCAAATAAATAACATGTAAATAAGTCATAATTGGTTTATAAATATTTTATCTAGTATAGTTAAGGGTTAATAGTAAATTGTAATATAATATATATAATTTTTTAAAAAAAAATATTTTTACACATAAGTACGGGTATATCAATTTCAAAATTAGGTAAATTCAATCTGAAAAGGTAAAAAGGACTAGGCTTAAATTCATAGCAACTGACTGTTAAAATAAGCTAAATTTTAAGTAAAATTTGAATTTCAAATTAACGTAATTATTTCGATTACTAACGAAAACAATTCAAAACGAACATTTTAATAAAGAAAGTTTTGTACCTGATATCTCATTCCTGTAAATACGAAATAATATTGTGTAAGTTCCAAAAATAGTTTTGAAATCTAATCTTCAGCTGGTATTTTAATGTTCCTATTGCATGTGTCAAATGAATATTCGTCGCTATCCCAGCAAAACGTCGGTAATACGTTGGTATTGCGAAACATGTTGCCTGATAATAAGTTTCTTGAAAGTCTTGAATATCCTGAATAAAATCCGTGGCCACAAAATCGTTTTATATAAAATTTATTTAACAAACAAAATGTAAATTACGAAAGTCACAAACTGAATAAATAAAAATTATTTCAAAAAAATTGTTTCATAAAATAATTTTCAAAGCTAACTAAAATATTCATGTTGTAAAGTAAAGTGTCTCTTGACAAAGTATATTTCCAACAAAGTTAAACTTCTTACCCATTGTGCATTACTTTGCAATTTAAATTAAATCACTTACTCATAATATGATACCTGCATGTCAACTAGAATGTCCCTTAAACAAACGATTTGTCGATTTTCGTTCATTACAACCCCCCAGTTTTATTTCAGATGAATCCAAATTGAAGAATTTATTTTTTTTTTTTTTTTTAACGTTAACTAATTTGGCCGAAAATTGTCCATTTAAAAAAAAGTGTATTTTTAATTCCAAATTTCGTTTATTCATTTAATAAACTCAAAATTATTCAAATATGGAATTCTGACTTCATCGGATATCATTAACACTCTTTAGACTGGAATCAAAAATGGCCCACGAATCTGATTATTATCAGATTCAATTTTTTTTAAGTAAATTTTAAAGGTTGTTTAAAATTCCTAATTTGGAGATGTCGATTGCTATTTTTATAATATAATACACAGAGAGAATTCTTTGTACGAGTTTTAATGAAATTTTTTTCACTAAACTAATGAAGTTTTCTTCACAGTGTGAATGAAAAACTTCTTAAACTTCGTGAAAAAGCTTCATAGTTTTAATGAAACTTTTTCATTAGTCGTATGAAATTTTTAATAAATAATATGAAATTTTTATAAAATTTTATGTAAAACTGCAATTATCTAATGAAAAGCTTCAATGGGCGAGTTCCAGTGACATTTTGTAGATCTAATGCAAAAATTCATTGATATCATGCATATAATTCTCTCAGTGTAGTTGTTATTAAAGAAAAAAATAAATTGAAAAAATTATAATCTGCGCTTGTGTGTGGATCGAATCTATTCTAGGGCATTTTATAAAAATTGCCCTAGTATTGTCAAAAGTCAAACAAAATTTTAATGTTTTCATCAAAGTTTGCATAATTTTCGGAAACATATCACTTAAATTTGATAAGACTATAAGAACCCTTACTTTTGTTAGCCCTCGGTGACATAAGGACAAAAATGATTGTAAAGCTTTTAAAGTGATCAAAAAATAATTTCTACTTAACCCATTGACGCCGAAATGAAATCTGCTGGAGAGAATTTAGTGAAAATGTATTTATATGATAGTCAAATAGGATGAAGTGAATTCAAAATTGAGAAATGCTGAAAGATATTTTTGTAATTTGCCAAGGAGCAAACAGTGAAAAACAACTCCCCTAATCGAACCGGTTTGAAATTCGGTATTGTAAAACTTGATCCATAATTTTAAATTAGTGCCTGAACAAATAATAAATATTAATAATACATATCATATCACTATTATCAAAAAAATTTTAAATTAAAATTTTTTCTTTGCGAAAAATTTTGAAAAATTAAAATTTTTTTCATATCGACAGCAATAGATGTGAATTTAAAGGATGTGAATTGGGGGACAGTAGGCGTTAATGCGTTAGTTCAAACTATTCGGCCTCTCGAATTTGTAGTCGAACTTTTCGACTCCACCCAAAATAATTTTGCTCAAATTAACATTTATAAATAAATTAAACCCAGCTTAAATATTTTAGACAATCGGATTGTTATGTATGATAAATTCAGTTGTAAAATTGTACGAAATTTGTGTTATTAATAAGGCCGATTATGTTATGAAATTTGATCCATACAGGATTAAAGTTACCACGTTTGAACAAAAAAGACCCACTAATAAATTTACAGAGTAACTTCTTTCAGATTTTAATTAATTACATTTAAAATATTTAGTAAATCGTTAAATATTTTTAAAATACCTTTAATTTGATACCTTTGATATATAATACACGCTTTTTGTTTTTTTCTTCTTTTTATTTTCACACATGTTTTGTTTTGTTTAAAAACAAGATGTAAAGGGTGCATATAACAAAAAAGTTTTCAATTTATTTTTGATCAATGGTGATAATCTTTATCTTCGAGCTCATGTATTAGTTCTCATGTAGTGGGATAACTAGTTTATATGAATGTTTGATGTTTGCATGGGATTGTCACTTCTTTCAAAACGTGTTCTGATGATGGGAACCTAGAAAATTCCCGATATAGATCTATCAACACATTCCTGAAAAAGTCAATTAATATTTTTGAAAACAAAAACTGACACTAATAGAAAACATATGATTTTCTATTGTTGATTTACTTGAATAAACGTCACTACATTGCTAGGTCTGTCAAAAAAAAACAGAGTAGTATTTGGAAGATGACAAAGCCAATTGTGATAATATTTTGTTGTTGTTTTTGTTTTGATATTTTAAATTTTGAATAACGCTCCTAGACGAGGACAAGAAATTCTCATTGAGTTTGTGATTTAACATAACAAATATCTCTAGAAATTCTAATAACAAAGTCCCCTGAAGATTTCCTTGGGCAGGAACGAAATCCGGATAGGGACAAGCCTACAGCAGATTGTTTTCACAATTTGTTAAATAAGTTTTGGGACTTTAGCACATTTAATTACTATAAATGCAAAACTCTATAGATTATTTGTTAGGACAATATCCTAATAAAGAAATATAGAGTATTTCCTCGAACTTTAATAATTTTCATTTTCATTGCACAATTAAAGGTCGTAAAAACATAATTTTTATATTTAATAAAAATTATATCAAACTTGTAAAAGTAAATATTTTTATAGTTATATCAAATTGAACTGACATTTTTCAGAAAATCATGCAAACTTTGATAAAAAACACAAAAATTTTGTTCGACTTTTGACAAAATAATCAATAAAAAAAAATAAAATAATCAATTTTTATAAAATGTCCTAAAAAAGAGGACACACAAAAACGAATTATAATTTTTTCAATTTATTTACTTTTTTATATAAACATTTAAAAAATCTTTAAAATTAATTTAAAAAAAGATGTTTTCGCATAGGCTAAAGTGGGTTAATAATATTCAATGAAGTGAGAATTCAATATCAGTATAATTTCAAGTATGCATATTAAATAAATGAAATACAATAAAAAGTAAAATTTTTCATTATTTCGAATTTTGGGAATGTTTAACCCCCCGTCAAACACATATTCTGAAACCTTCGAACAAACACATAGACCCCTATACGTTTTCATGCATTTGTATGGCAAAAAGGGTAGCGTAATTTTGAATTGAATGAAGTATGCTCGTATATTATTTTGGTAAAAATGTAAAAAAAAAATTTATTCATTTTGTGGAATGCAAGAAAAACAAGTATAATCAACTTTAGAATGTTGTTGGCACACAGGATTATTGCATTTGGTGCAATAAAAAACGTGTCTTCCTATGCAGCTTTTCGTTTTGCGTGAGACAAATTCTGCAATCTTTTCTGGAATTCAGTATACTAGGGCCGCTTTGTTGGTTAGGCAGCATGTTGCTAGGAATATTCAACGGCCTACCAAAGAAAGATTCAATGGCCAAACGGGAATGTTGTCCCAAAATTATATAGGGGTCTGGCCAGGTATATGTGTTTGTTCGAGTGGGGACTTTTTTCTTTTGCAGTTTTCGTCGTGTTGGAACGATATTTTTGAATTTTTTTTTACAGATAGAAAGCCAACAATATTTTAGGCGGCTACCGGGATATACAGGTATCTACCTAAACTAGAAGTATGTTTAATTAACGCTCAAAATTAAATATGCCTGGCCAGAACCATGTGTTTGTCCAAGGGTTAATAAAAAATACAGTTTTTTTTTTATCAAAAATGTTCTATTTTCAACCAAAATTCGGCACGGGTTAACGTTTTCCAAAAAAATTAATTCTTCAATTTGGAATCATTTGAAATATAACAGGGAAGAGCAATAAACGAAAATCCAGTCAAAGTTCTGTGATACTACAGTCAGCTTAACCTGTGATTTTCTGTGTACTGTGTTGTTAATATTTATTTAATTATTTACTTAAAATTCTGTGTAGTGATGTCCAGTTTTTATTTACAAATAAAATTTACATATTATATTTTCTGACTATGTAACAAAATTTCATTTTATAACTTTACGCTCCTGAAGAAGTTTGAATAAAGCAAACGAAACGTTGAGCAAAAACATGATAAATTGATTTTTATTTACAAATAAATGAGATTATTGACCAAAATAGCCCATAAGGAAACCCCTTTTTAAAATCTAAAGAAAATCGACAAAGCTGTTGTTTTTTAGGGTCTTTTTTAAAATAATAGAGTTTGTAATAGAAAACTAACCAGTTACCAACCCTATTTTTTATTTACCACCAAACTTAATACCGGATAATAGAAAGTTTTGCTGGGTATTCTCTGTATATGCCGACAATCAACCATTCAAAATAAACAATCGATAAACCACAGGGATTTCCTGTGTGTAAACAAAAGCAGCAACAAAACACAGGTCAAATGTCGTGGCGACTCTTTGAATATAGAAAAAGAAAAAACAACAAAACAGGATTGTTTTATGGAAACCTTATTCAGTTACTTGGCCATCAAATAATAGAAATGATGACTTTTTAATTAAACGGTAAAAAAAAAACAAAATGTCAAGTTTATTGAAATATTGACAATATGCCAAACTTGATGGGGGTGGGTCTAATTGGTGAAGTAGTATTACCGTTTTATTTGTTTACAAGACCTTGGAGTTAAAAGCAAACAGAACCAACACAAATGAACTGACCAACTTTCACACAGGTGGTGTGAAGTGGAATTATGTGAGGCATGTATCGCCCGCAATATTTTAAGGTTGATTAATAACTTAACTCATTTTTGATACAGTGTTCCTTTATCGACCCACTACTAAAGAGATAATTAAGTGATTTAAAACTCTTTATTACATTATTACAACTTGCCAATAGCTAAAGTTCGGATGTTATCTGACAGATTATTAGTTTTTCGTTATTATAAGTATACTTTAAGCTAAAAGTGACCGATAAGCTAAAGGGAAGATATTGTTGCCTTTAACTTTAACGTAAGGTTTATGTGTTTAAAGTTGCCACATTTTCTGCTCTATAAAGAAAAAACAGAAAATACCGAATTTCACAACCGAATTTCACATATTATTGTTTGTTTGTAAACAAATAAATAAAAGTACGTTGCCACTACGTATTTTTATAAACCAATTCATAAACCAATAATCGTTTTTTAGTTTGGTGCTGCCACATTATCAAAAATATTAATTTTATTTTATTGGGCAGTTGTAATAACGAAAAACATTATAGCTCACTTTATTCCTCACTTTAGCTAAAGTTACTTTTTACTAACATTTACTTTAAAGGCAAGTTGTAATAACGGTCCTTAGGGCCGTTATTACTCAGGCTCTGTGTGAGGTAGCAAAAATTATGGCAAAAGTGCAGTTTATGGGGCGTGACGAAAAAAAAAAAAAATATGACCCCCTCCGGAATAAAAAAAAAAAAAATTTTTGTTCTGGAGTTAAGGGGGCCGGGGCCCCCTTTGGCCCCCAGGCCCTAAAAACTGATACACCACCGAATATACAAGTATGGGTATTCAAATCAAAGGAAATTTTCTCCCGATTCCAAAAATAGTGTTATTTTTTGGATAAGTGAACCAGGGCGGCAACCAGAGCCATTTTAAACCCCCAAAAGGGGGTAAAAAAAAAAAATGCAAATGTTAATGAAAAAAATATGACCCCCTCCTTGCTTTATAAAGTTTTTCTGCGTGGCGGCCTGCGGCCGCTCTTAGGGGTTTTCTCCTCCATAGGACGCGGCAGGTGGCTTCGCTGAATAAAGTTTCCCTGCGCGCGTCACACTAGGGAAGATAATGAGGCGCGATTTTTTCAAAAAATTTTCATTTTTTGTTTTAAATAATTAAAAAGTGATTAGTTTTTAGGGCCTGGGGGCCTCGTTTGGCCCCAAGGCCCTAAATCGCACGATTTTCTCCTCCATAGGACGCGGCAGGTGGCTTCGCTGAATAAGTTTCCCTGCGCGCGTCACACTAGGGAAGATAATGAGGCGCGATTTTTTCAAAAAAATTTTCATTTTTTGTTTTAAATAATTAAAAAGTGATTAGTTTTAGGGCCTGGGGGCCTCGTTTGGCCCCAAGGCCCTAAATCGCACGATTTTTTCAAAAAAAATTTTTATTTTTTTGAATAAAATTTTTTTTTTACCCCCTTTTGGGGTTTAAAATGGCTCTGGTTGCCGCCCTGGTTCACTTATCCAAAAATAATACTATTTTTGGAATCGGGAGAAAATTTCCTTTGATTTGAATACCCATACTTGTATATTCGGTGGTGTATCAGTTTTTAGGGCCTGGGGGCCAAAGGGGGCCCCGGCCCACTTAACTCCAGAACAAAAAAATTTTTTTTTTATTCCTGAGGGGTCCATGTACTTTTTTTTTTTAATTTCGTTACGCCACATAAAGTGCACTTTAGCCAAAATTATTATAAACTTAAATAATATAATATAAAATAAAATTTTTTTTTATGTAAATAGAACATTTTTGGTCTTCAAAGCTTCGTAATGTCATGATGCTTGTTAGGAAAAGATCCTAGCCACGTGCTTGATTACTAAGAATACAATAATGAAGCAAAATTGATTATTAATAGGTTTTGTTTTGTTAAAGCTCTGTCTAAACTAGATTTGTTTCAATAAGCCAACTCTCCATGATGTGCGCACAACAACTGCTCTAAAAGTTAACATTTCACTCAATTACAGTGTTGTAATATTTGAAAGCTCTTTATCTTTTACTTCTTTTCCGCTGTTCCAAGAAACCAACAAGAATATCCTACAAGTGGATTCTGTTTTCCAAAAAAAATTGTCTTCAATATTTTAAATAACGTACAATGTTTAAGACCATTAAATTTAAGAATGAATTCTTTTAAAGCTCTGTCGTCGACTCTGTTATACTGGAAAAATGTTCGCTGGGTTTATTGTGCATTGAAGTTGAACCAGACAGACTACGCCCTGAATAAAACTTGCACAGTAACAGTTAATTTATAAAAGTTATTAGCCTTCCTTTTAATATTTATCTTTAATTATCATATGATCAGATGAGTAAATTTTTAAATATTTACTTACATTATCGATTGTTTATTTTGGATTGCACTTTTTTTTCTAAAAATAAACCGAAAAATGTATTTTTTTCACTTTGAAAATAATTTGTTTATAAATTTCACTTGAATTTTTATAAAAAATCTTGACACAAAACCTAATAAAAGTCTTTAGCTAGATGGGTTTTTCGCGATAGATTTGCAAATAAATACTTTTTGTTATAACTCGTTGAAAATACAAAGAGAATTAAAAAAGAATATATAAAAAAAAATTACAATAATGTCAAATTTGTACTGTATAAATATAGTTTTGGTAAACGTTGCCAGATTCAACGATTTAAAACCATGTAGACAAAAACACAAAAATATTAATCATGGCGATTTAACTAAACGGATAACATTTCTCAAATAATATCTACTAAATTTTTAACTGAGTCTCAGGTGAAATACTCCTACTGAGCCTCAATTGATTAATTTAATTGAATATACATAACTAATTATATTTTCAAAATTTATTTGAGGCAGCTTTCAGTTACCGTTAACAAATTGTTAATTTAGGTTTGAAACTCACTGCTATACAAAGTTAAAAAGTTTTTCATATAGAGCAATTTAAAAATATAAAATACTTTGCTAAAATGACACATAAATTAACCACTGACGAGTCCTTGGAGGGCACGAACTCCGACAGTCTGGCATATCCATTGTGTACGTTAAGTTTGTCAATAAAAATGTTTTCTTCTTCTTCCTATAAAAATCTAACTGAAATGCAAAAGATTTTAATTTTGTAGCTAATTAGCTACAAAATTAAAATCTTTTTTAATATATTTTTAGACGCAATAATTTATTAAAATTTACATTTCCTGAATTTCTTTTGTATTTTTTTTTTCGACAGCTTTGCTTTCAAAATTATTAGTTGTTTTAGATATCACCTAGTTACAAAATATTATTTTAACTGAATGGAAAGTTGATGCTTATTTTTTTAGTTATTTTTAAACACTCTGATTTCAAGGTTTTTCCTAACTGAGCTTCTGAGTATTTTTTTCAGTGTAACAAAATTTGTATGGACAAACTTATAAATATCCGTTTTTAATGGAATTTTACATATGTAAGCAGTCCTCTCGGAGCAAAAAGAACAAAACTTTAGCTGTCCAAATTAAAATTATAGGTAACTACGAATCAAATGATGCGCTGGTGAGACAAGTTTGCAGAGTTTTAAAGCCAGGTTTGTTTTAGCCTTTCGTGATCTTTGATATACTTAGATTTTGTTTTTCAAATAAAAAGTGTTTTAAAAAATTTATTGCGAAAAAGTAAAATAAAGCAGTTTGTTAGGACTGTCATAAAACACATGACTTGGTTAGTATTGTAACGTCTAAATAATGATGCAAAAAACAGTTTTAAATTTCATGCACCATACTTATTCTTTAAATATGTGTTTTGACAACTAAAAACCCTGGACTTAGTATTTACCTCTTGTACATATCCCGATTTAAACGATATCGAAGAAGATATTTCCTGTTAGTATAAGAAGAATAGTGGTTTGTTGTATGTTTTCACCGTATGTAAATAATTAAATACATAAAAATAAATAAGTTTGTTATAATTTTTATTAAAAATAAAAATTATGTTTTTTTCGACCTTTAATTGTGCAATGAAAATGAAAATTATTCAAGTTCGAGGCCATATACTCTATATTTCTTCATTAGGATATTGTCCTAACAAATAATCTATAGAGTTTTTGTTTTCAAATTTATTATTTGACCCTTTCAGGAATGTGTTGATAGATCTATTTCGGGAATTTTCTAGGTTCCCATCATCAGAACACGTTTTGAAAGCGGTAACAATCCCATGTCAAACATCAAGCATTCATATGAACTAGTTTACTCACTACATGAGAACTAATATACATATGATTTTGAAGTTAAAGATTATAACCATTGATCAAAAAATAAATTGAAAACTTGTTTGTGTGTATGTCTACCTTTGGTAAATATTCAATACACGTTTTTGTTTTTTTCCTCCTTTTTATGTTTTGTTAAGTTTGTAAACAAAACAGGGGAAGTAAACTAGGCGGGTACTTTGCCTTTTTTCACAAGTTTGTTATAATTTTTATTAAAAATAAAAATTATGTTTTTTCGACCTTTAATTGTGCAATGAAAATGAAAATTATTCAAGTTCGAGGCCATATACTCTATATTTCTTCATTAGGATATTGTCCTAACACAATAATCTATAGAGTTTTTGTTTTTCAAATTTATTATTTGACCCTTTCAGGAATGTGTTGATAGATCTATTTCGGGAATTTTCTAGGTTCCCATCATCAGAACACGTTTTGAAAGCGGTAACAATCCCATGTCAAACATCATAGTTCATATGAATGCTTGATGTTTGACATGGGATTGTTACCGCTTTCAAAACGTGTTCTGATGATGGGAACCTAGAAAATTCCCGAAATAGATCTATCAACACATTCCTGAAAGGGTCAAATAATAAATTTGAAAACAAAAACTCTATAGATTATTTGTTAGGACAATATCCTAATGAAGAAATATAGAGTATATGGCCTCGAACTTGAATAATTTTCATTTTCATTGCACAATTAAAGGTCGAAAAAACATAATTTTTATTTTTAATAAAAATTATAACAAACTTGTGAAAAAAGGCAAAGTACCGCCTAGTTTACTTCCCCTGTTTTGTTTACAAACTTAACAAAACATAAAAAGGAGGAAAAAAACAAAAACGTGTATTGAATATTTACCAAAGGTAGACATACACACAAACAAGTTTTCAATTTATTTTTTGATCAATGGTTATAATCTTTAACTTCAAAATCATATGTATATTAGTTCTCATGTAGTGAGTAAACTAGTTCATATGAATGCTTGATGTTTGACATGGGATTGTTACCCGCTTTCAAAACGTGTTCTGATGATGGGAACCTAGAAAATTCCCGAAATAGATCTATCAACACATTCCTGAAAGGGTCAAATAATAAATTTGAAAACAAAAACTCTATAGATTATTTGTTAGGACAATATCCTAATGAAGAAATATAGAGTATATGGCCTCGAACTTGAATAATTTTCATTTTCATTAAAAAATAAATATTATTTTGTTAAAATAAAATTATAAAAAAGTTGATGTTAATAAAATTTCAGTAAAAAATTAGCTTCATGTGCAAATATAAAAATATTTTATATGAATTCATACATGATGCATATATGCCAAACTACGGATCTGAATCCTCATATATAATTATATATAACTTTTTAGACGGTTTGTTTTTATTTATTTTTTTTCGTTAATCCGATTATTGTTTAATTTGTTTTGAATTTATAATTTTTGTTTATTTTTTTTTATCAATTTTCTTAATAGCTGATCTAATGAATATTTGATGCAATTAAATTCTTATGTCGGTTTTTTTTAAACTTATTTAAATTTTATATTTTTTTTCTTTACAATTAAAAATTTATATTTTTATTCATAAAAAAATTAATTGTTTTAAAATTTAGGGCCTGTTCTGCTGCAATAACTCTGTAATTCATAATAATTTTATAAATTTTGAGAGATTGGTCATTACAAGAAGAATAACGGAATTAACTTATATATGTTCATATTAATGTTTAGGGTGGAGAAACACGTATTCGTATTCATATCATGTCTTCTCATAATTTTCTGTTTTTAGTTGAGTAAAGACGTCCGTTTATTCATTTAAATTTTAAACTATGCGATTGAAAAATAACTTTAAAATGATTTAAGGCGTTTATTATTTATTTTTTTATTTATAATCTTTATTTTGACTGCTCATATCATGATATTGTTGTTTAGGAGATTTATCTAATAACTCCATTTTGATATCGGATATAATACTAACAGTAACAGTAATTGTGGTCTACACTTAATATAATTCTCTCTGCGATGAGTCTAAAGTTTGCTGACAGAAGAAATATCAAAGTTTAATATCTAGTATGGACACCATGTAACAACTAAAAATCCTTGGTAATGGTCAATGATTGGAACTTCTGTTTCGGCACAATTCGACTATTTTTTATATAATTTATCTGGCAACTACTAATGTTCTGTATAAATATGAATATTTAGCCAGTGCTTCCGAAACTGTATGTTTTGACAGTTGTCGA
>CM037854.1:50095669-50111292 GCA_021234595.1 Delia radicum
TTAATTTTTATGGTTAACACCAAGATACATTTATTTGGTTAACACAAAATACATTTTTTTGACGGCAGTCAGCTGTTTTTTTTACCGATAAATTTATCACGTTTTTTGAGTGGTACTTCGACACAAAGTTGAATTAACTAGATTTGAATGACTTCCAACTGAATAAGTTCCATAATTTTCGTGAAGGAATTAAAAAAAATTTGAATGAATTATTTCAGGACAAATCGAATGAAAAACAGGAATTCATTCAATTCCTAAAGTTGATCAGGAAATTCATTCTTCCAATTTAAATTCATTTCAAAAAATGGGAATTAGGAAATGAATTTTTCCAGCTCTGCTTCTTATACATGTTTTTTATCACAATATATTCAATCTCTTGAAAATCGTTCGGTTTCTGTAATTTTTGTTTGCCCGATTCCGGAAAATTTTCGGAAAATTTCTAGGATATGTATCAGAGCTGTTAATGAATCATTCATTTTTGATTTCAATTCATTACGAATTTGAATTGAATTTTGAATAATTCTTTTCACATAAAAAAGAATTGAATAAAATTTGAATTAATTCAAATGAATTTGGTAAAAATAAATTGGAATTCATTTCCAATTCAAATGAATTCGGCAAAATGAATTGCATTCATTTCAATTCAAATGAGTTTGGCGAAATGAATTGCATTCATTCCAATTCATTTGACTGAATTGATTTTGAATTAATTCAAATGAATTAAAAAATGAATTGCAATTCATTTTAAAATTCATTTGTATTAAATTGATTTTGAATTAATTCAATGAATTAGAAAAAATTTGGACCGTGTTATTAATCATATTTATAAAATTTTCTTATATGTGATGAAGAGTTTCATAAAATTCATTTGAATTAATTCAAAATCAATTTATACAATAATTGAAAATGATTGCAATTCATTTTTCTAATTCATTTGATTAATTCAAATCATTCAAGTCAAATGCATTTTAAATGAATTGCAATTCATTTCGCCAAACTCATTTGAATTGAAAATGAATTGCAATTCATTTTGCCGATTCATTTGATTTAAAATGATTGCAATTCATTCCACAGCCAATGCATATGAATCGATTCAAATTTCATTCAATTTGTTTTTTGGCGAAAAGAATTAATTCAAAATTTTACTAATTCAGTGCATGAATGATTCGCGATTAATTCAAAAATGAATGATTCAGTCACAGCTCTGATATGTATACGAATTTTCATTTTTTTTTTTTTTTTTTTTTTTTTTATTTATGTTTATTTCAAATATATATATATATTACAAAAAATAGTTTAAAGCCTCAGCACCAATATTGGCATTAAAGAGGCTAAAAGGCAACACTTGTTAATTCGTTATTTACATAAACTATTAACTATTTAAATTTAATTATTATATTTACAGTTTATATTTACATTTTTTTTTTTTTTTTATTTTTTTTTTATTTTTTTTTTTTAATTTATTATTTTACAATAAAAATAAAATTTATATTACAAAAAAAAAAATACTCAAGAAGTGTTTCGAGATTGGTTAGAAAAATTTTTTAATTCGCGTTTAAATGTCGATAAATGTTCAATGGTTTTCAAAACAATTGGTAAATCATTATATTCATTTGGACCAGCAAAACAAATACGCTGCTTTGACAATTCAAGGCGACACTCTAGATATACATAAATCTTGGCTTTGTCTTGTAATCCTATGTGTAATTTGTACGTTCTGTTGGAATTGAACTGACGAATTTCCAAGACTTTTAATGGATTTAAAAACAACTTCGTTATTTGCATTTATATAATGCTCTCACAGGTAAACGTTTTTAGCGTGATTCTGAAAGATCCAAGGTATGATATCTGATTGGCAGATTAAAAACTAACTTCAAAGACTTGTTTTGCGCCGATTGTAAGCTCTTCAGCGAAGCATATTCTAAACCCATATATTATAGGAAGGTAAGTTAAGTGGCTATGTATCAAACTCTGATGTATTAGCATTTTCGTTTTAACGTCAAATTTATTTTTGAATTTATATAAAACAACCATAACAGAAGATATTTTGATTTAATGGGTCATATGATTATCCCTTGTAAATTACTACAACAACATGCCTAGATACCGTATGGTATTGATTTCTTGGATTAATACACCATCAATATGAACTGCAACTGTTTCATCGTTCTTCAAAATGTAGGGTCTGAACCTTATAAAACTTGGTCTTATCTGCATTTAAAACAAGCTTGTTAAATCTTATATATTCCGCTAGTATTGCTGATTCGGACAAAAACTTAGCAAAACTTAGGACAAAACTTAGCATGTTATATGACTCATTTAGCTGTCATATAAAGTTTTAATCATCAAAATCTGACAAGCCGTTATTGAAATAAGCTTATTAAAGTTGCATCTAATTAAATCTTGTTGGAGTTGTTCGTTTTATATTCCGATAAAACTTAAAATTTGTATTTCAAAATTTTCTAAGCTTTTTCTAATTTTTTTTTGTATGGATTTGTTCGTTATAGCTTCTGATTAAAATTTAAAAATTATTGTTAATTTATAACGAGCTTTCAACCTCGGATATTTTATTTTATTTTATTTATTATTCTTCAATTAAATAACCGAGCCCAAAGAGCCATATTGGCTAAGAAATAACTACAACACAAGACTACTGTATTATATAAAACAAAAATATAAATAACATATAATATTAAAAAAAAAAAAAATTAAGCAAATCAACATTTTAGCTAGGTTAATACTAGTTTTTCTATCTGGCTATAGATTCATCAGGTCCCGAAGTTTTAGCAAAGCTAGAGCCTCCAGAATTAACAGAGCTTTAACAAAAAACCTATGAATTATCAATTTCGCTACATTTTTGTCTTAGTAATCAAACACGTGGCTAGAGTATTTCCTAACAAGCATCATGATCATGCTACTAAACTTTGAAGACCAAAATAAAAAAATTTGTAATTTTTTACTCTGGCTCAAGTATATTTTTTGCAGTTTTATTAGTTTTTTTTATTTCAACAATTTTTCTTAGTTTTTTTCTTTATATAATTTCGTATAGGCATTTTTTGGTTTTTTTTGGAAAAATATTTAACAATTTTCATTTTTATTAAGCAATTTTCGCAAAAAGTTAATGTATTTTTTATAGCTTTGATAACGCTTTATGAAAAATAAGTATAATGAAAAATTTCATGGGTCATCTTAACACTAGGAAATGCGATTGAAAATTGTGTAGTAAATTAAAATGCACATGGTAACAAATCTACAAATTTTTGGTTATGATTAGAACAAAAGACGTATGCAGGTAGCATAGGCCATATAAATTGTTTAAAATGCGATTAAGAAAGGCTCCCATGCCGTTTAAATCATCAGATAACGTTTCGTAATCTATCTAATTAATGGAATATCCATATAACATTTTGTTGCTGTTCGTTTTATGTTTTACCCTTTTTTTACAATTGAACAGTTTATGCGAATAAGACGAATAGACCATTTGTAGAATTTACAGGGGACAATAAAAACGCAGGAAACGGTTAAAAAATAATATTTCTGTCAACTTTTTGGTATTAGCTTAAAGATTTAAGTCACATCTACCTACATACAAATTTAGTAAGGTATTCGAAAGAGAACTTGCCAAAAATTGGACTTCAATTTTTGCTTAAATGGAAAAAGGGCGAATATCCAAAAAAATGTATTGAAATTTGAATAAAAATGTGTTATTTTGCAGCAGATTTTGACTACATTTTTCATGAGACTTGCAAAACTTGACGAACTATGGTTGGTATTTGTTTGTAACACTTTAAGAACTTCAAGTATACACTTTTAAGGATTGCAAGGACATGCAAAAAAAATTTTTTTTGTTATTTTTTTTTAATATTCCTGCCATTTGATGCAGTAGTAATTCTTTATGACACTAAATACATTTTTAGGAATTATAATATTAACCCTTGACTGCATATTACGACGTAACATAAAAGGACCAAAATATTTGTAGGTAGGGTATCGAAGGAAGTAACTATAAATATGTTTAAAGATTTGATTTCCGAAATAAAATAATTCAAAAGAACGGTTAAAAATATGCTTAGACCATGTATTCATGGATATATCGAGCCCTATCCGCCAAAAAAGACGTAAGTAACCATTTTTCCATTTTCAGGTTTTTGATGAAAATATTTATTTGCGACCATTTGCATCATTGGTCAAAACTTCATAGCTCTAGGAAGTACCGTTAAAAAGTTAGGCAAAAAACAAAAAAGGCGTAAGTGCTTATTCCTATATGACAAACAATAGTTTGTTTACATATTTCCTGACGGCAAAGTGTTACTTACGTCCTTTTTTTTTACAATAACTCAAATCTAGGACATGCTCGATCATGTTTTATTCATCGTTGGATTCGTAATTCAAATGACTTTAATTTGTTTATCATATGTGTATACTTTTCTTAACCAAGCAAGAAATAAATCAAAAGAAGTAAAATTGTGTCAAATTAAACCCCTTGTTTAACCCCTTAAAGTGAGATTTGGTACCAAAAAAAACAGTTTAGTTTTCTTTATATTTGTTCTTTTATAACATATTTTAATTTCATTAAAATCCGATAAGCCAAAGAAAACTTAGAAAAAAACCTTAAAAATGCCTTTCCTGTAAAATTATGAAATTGTTACTTACGTCTTTTCGGCGGATAGGGCTCGATATGATCTTAATTACGCGGTAACACTGAAAGATTTTTTTTCGCAAATCTGGTTAATTTGTTTGTATGTGCTAAGATTGTTTTTTTTGTGTACAATTTCAAATTTTAGCTAATATCAATTTTAAACTCGCAGCTAAATATATAATATTTTGTTAAGGGTGGATATTCGCCCTTTTTGCTTTCCACACTTTAAAGTCTTATAACACAAGACGGTAAAATTTTTTGCCAATATAATAAGTGTGGTTTGTTCCTCGTAATGTTCTTTTAACACATTGTTATCGAAAGTAAAATTTTTGTATGTTTTTGTGTTGTATTTAATCAAAATTGCGAGTTAGTTCACTCCCAATTTAAACAAAAATAAAAAATTATACGAATTATTGCACTTTTCAAAGTCATTTTTTTAGCCTTAAAAGTCAAAATTTCCCCAAAATTTCTGCACAGGATTGTAGGGCTCTGCTAATAAATGCATTGCGAAAAAGTGGTCTATTCGTCCTTATTCGCATGAACTGTTCAATTTCATTTTAAAAGTCTTTTTGTTTTTTGAAATTTTTTGTAGTTTTGCGAATTAACTTCTGAATTTTTTTTATACAAGGTGGCGCAAAAATAACCTTCCGATGTTTTTTGGCTGTAATTTAAAAAAAAAAATTAAAAATTTTGATTCTTCTTGTGGATTATTTTTATTTGGTATTTTAATTTTTTTTACATCAAGTCGAGAATATGATGTTATGTAAATGGCCGCCGCCACAGTTGATTGTCATTTGAGCCCTTTTTATGGCATTTTCCATCACTTTGGCCAAAACTTCCGGCGATAGGTCCTCACATTCTGACGGATATTGTCTTTAAGAGCTGCAAGAGTCTGAGGCTTGTTGACATAAACCCGCGACTTCAAAAAGCCCCACAAAAGAAGTCTGAGCGGTCAAATCAGGCGATCTTGCTGGCCAGTGCAAGTCGCCAAAACGGGAGATTAGGCGCCCGGGAAATGCATCCTTCAGCTTATCGGTTGTGGCACGTGCAGTGTGTGCCGTTGCAGCGTCTGGTCTTTGTACGGAAACATCTTCAAATCTTGTACTAAAATTCGCTGTAAAGACCGTCGACTGATACCCATTTGCGTGGCACGTCGTCTGGTCGATGTCGACGGCGCTTCCATGACATCCTCGGCTACAGCAGCAATATTCCCTGCAGAACGTGTATTTCGCATGTGTTTACTACACAAATGTCAAAACAGAACTGACATTAGGGGCCAATCGCAAAATTTATAGCATTTTCTGATAGGAGGATTACTTTTGCGCCACCTTGTAGTTGTTCATAAGTAAAACAAAATTTAGGTTTTCGCGGTGATAACTTAATAATTGAAATCTGTCTTTTGACACATGTATAGTTGACATTACAACGAAAGTTTCTACATCATAAAATCAAAATTTTTAAAAATTGGAGTTCACCGGACCAGAGAACAGAATGAGACCATTCGTTTTTGTTGTCCATTCATACATTCATTGTTTTTTCATTGCTTTTATTCAACAACAACAGCTTATGCTGTTGCTGTTTATTTCATTTATTGTTTTTGTTGAATGCCTTTTTAACATTCATTTTTATAATGCCGTTACATGTCAAGCAATGAAATGAAATGATGACACATGAATAACATGAAATCAATCACAACATTCGCGTAGTATTCGCTGACCTGTAGCAATAATAATAATTTTTTGTTTAATTTTATTAAACATGAAATATGTATAAATTTTTGTTTAATTTTATTAAACATGAAATATGTATAAAATCTTTTAATTTTCTTAATACAGTAATATGTTTCACAAAAAAAAATTGTTAACGTTTTGTTCATTTAACATTGAGATTATTCATACCAATCGTTGTGTATTCGTTGTTTTCGTGAGTGTTAAGTGAGGTTAACACTAGACAAGCAATGCAATGCATGGTTTTCGTTACACTCACTTTCTCAATTCTGTCGATTGTTGCTTTATTGCAGTGATGTGCTTCCTCTCAATTTCCAACCACACGGGGTTACAGAAGAAAATGCTGCTTACGCTGCGTCAACACACGTACACTATAAACATCTTCGTATGGCTTTCGATGTGCATATTCGGCTTTTGCTTTGTTCTCACTGAGTTAAAAGAAAACAAATCAATTGTAGTTGAACCATTGTTGAAGCAACACCACGCTGCGGAACACAAATAAAAATACACATAGAAATATGTTTGATGATGAATGGGAAAATACTTTTTTTTTTATAGAGAATATGGATGACGATGCACAATGCTTAATTTGTAATAAAATTATAAGTGAAAAATTTTTATTTATTTATTTTTTTATTTAAAAACCCTAAACAAACACCAGTGAAATATTTGTATTTTAAATAAAAATATTAATTGACCCAGCAATATCTTTACTTATAGAATAAGTCTGTAGAAAAAGCATAAAAAGTAACTAAAAACTAGTTAAAAATGACCCCGCAGAAAAAAACCAGTTGAAATTAACAGATTTTTAAACTAAATATTTGTAGACTTAAAATAGCAAAAATAAACCTGATGAATAGTAACAAAGTAACAAAAACACCTGCTAACATTAGCAAAACTAATTACTAAATATCTGTACCCAAATAAAATCATAAACATTTTGAAAATTTTAAGTTTTTTTTAATGCAATTAAAAATTTTCCGTTATTAAATCAGAAATTTACAATTATTTAGCAAAAATTTCAGTTGGTTTAAACAATTTAAACCTGTTATTTGCATTTTACAAAATTCGGGCTAAATTTAGCAAAAAAAAAAATGTTAACACAACAGTTTTTGTTTGATATTTTAAGTCTGCAAATATTTAGTTAAAAAAAATCTCTTAATTCAACTGGTTTTTTCTGCAGAGTCACTTTTATCTAATTTTTAGTACCTTTTTTTGCTATTTCTACAGACTTATTTCTAGGAGTGTACCAAAATTATATTTGAAATTAATTCTTGTACAGTCATAGAAATGAAAGCTATACTCATAGAAATAAGTCTGTAGAAATAGCAAAAAAAAGTTACTAAAAATTAGTTAAAAATGCCCTTCTAAATTTAGCCCGAATTATGTAAAATTTCTATGAGCGCATTTGTACAGCTTTATTTCTATGAGTGTAGCTTTCTTTCTATGCAAAAAATCTATTTTTTTAAATTGTAACAAAATTTTTTTCACTTGAGTACACACACTAATATGATACAACGCTAAACTGTTTCTGAGCCATGGTGGTTCCCAGGAGCCCTTGTCCGCTTAAGCCGAAATAGAAAAAAATATATATTTTTTAGTTTCAAAGGGGTTCATATATTAAAAAATATATTTTTATGAAATTCACTTTTTTCAAAAAAAAATCTTTTTTCTGCAATTGAAATTTATTATCAGTGTACCGTAGAATAAACTTCGTTTTTTCGCTGCTACACACACAAGTATAAATGCAATAGTGTGCGTAAAGAACATCACTGCCCTGTTGGCCATGTCTTCAAGACAACATCGACGACGCGTACAAGACACATGGTAAATTGCTAACGACACTTTAGCGACCGTCCATGTAAATCGCTGACGACTTTTTCATACAAGTGTCCGCTAAATCGTTCACGACCATCTGGGCGACATTTTCATGCACATTGTCGTTGACGATTATATGAGCGACATGGTAGCTCACATTGTCGTTGACGATCATATGCGCGACATGGTAGCCTACATTGTCGTTGACGATAAGATGGGCGATAATGTGCTTTGTTTTGTCGTCGATGAATATTTCAGCGACATTTTAGTTAAATAATCGTTGACGATCGTATTGACGACATTGTTATTCACATTGTGGTCAACGACATTTGCCCTTAAGATATCGTCAACCTATGCAAAATTTTTAGAAAGAATATATGTATTTAAAATTTTTTTTTTATTATTAAAAGTTATTTAAAAGTGTTTTTTTACATTTTATTTATTATTAAATTAAAAGGTAACGTTTTAAAAATTCATTTAATTAAATTTTGAGGTAAAAAATAAAAAGTTGTTAAAAGTCTATTAGTAATTACAACAAAAAACATTACTTTAGTTCATTTTCATTCATTTTTTCATTTTCCTGATTGTCATTTTCCTTATTTTGAAGGCATTGTTGGTTTCTGGAATTTGCTCTATTTAAAGTGTTTTTAAGGCGGTGCAGTGTTCCTCGAAATTCTTTACTGAACCCTTCATAGCTTACACCCTCCTTTTTTGTGGATTCTAAATAAATGTAAGAATGAAAGAAGATTAAAAAAAAACTCTCGTAGAATTTGAAAAAGTTAAAAAAAATACTGGAAATTTTAATTATAATTGACAAAATCTCCTGATATTTTTATATTTTCTATGTTACTTACCAATTTGATTTGTTGATATTATCGGTTTAAATAAATTACAAATCAAAAAACTTTAATGAACACTAAAACACCCTTCACTCACAATTTTTAGATTCAACTGAATATTTTTACTTTGTTTATTATGTTTGTTATTTTATTATTCCGTTATTATTGTCCCGTTATTTGTTTTTTTTTTTTGTAGAACATAATGCACAAGAACTTAAAAAAACATTGATGCACATCAACTCAATAAAGTTATTTTTGTGCGATTGACGACATATTCAAGACATTGTCGATCAGCACGTCTTCAATTTGTCTGTTGCCACAACAAAATACAAGCAATGGTCGCTTAGCTTGTCCTCAATATTGTTCTTTTGACGACTAATTCAAGACATGGTCGTTCAGTTAGTCGCCAATATAACTCTATACAGGACAAAATGCATGCAACTGTCGCTTATATTGTCCTCTATAAAGTTTTATTCATGACATGTTCAAGACATTGTCGCTCAGTTAGTCGTGTATATGGCTTTAAACAGGACACAATTCATGCAATGGTCGCTCATTTTGTCCTCAATTATGTTTTATTATGCCCAAAGCACGACAAGTTATACCACCTTGTCGCAAAAATTGTCCTCAGTAGGAAAATGTAGACGACAAATTCTAAAATGTCTTAAAGACATCCTCGACGACGATTTCGTGTTAGACTATCTGGCCAACTGGGTGCTTTATTGAAATGATGTGAGTTGTGTACTCATTTTTTGTGATTGCATTCAAAAGCATGAAATAAGGCACTCAAACCGTTCTCTGCACTGGACTATCCTCTGTAGTAGCTCAGTTGTTAAGTCCGCACACAACCACAAAATTGTAATTAAAAATTAATCAATTTAAAAAGATGTCTTTCAAAGGCAGGTTATTGTAATCGTCTAGTATTGATATATGTGTTTAAAGAACGTAAATGTTAAAGCTTTCTTACTAATCTGTGCCTCGTTTCTGTAATTCTCGCATCGAGTTAGTTTTCACATTTAGAATGAAACAAAAAAATTCCATCGTTTCTCGATTTGTGAATAAAAAGTGTTTCTGTATATCAATGCGAAAACTGGCAACACTGATTACGTTTTTATTGGAATATTCCAAGACAGCTGTCAAAAAAAAGAAATATACATAAACAAACAAACAAAAATCCAAAGTGAACAAATAAATTGGAAATATTAAAAAACTAAATTAAAAGTATAAATTTATATTTCTTTGTGGTGTAAAATAATAAAATATGTTTACTGCGGCATTAGTATATGCTGAACAACACGATAGAAGGAATATGCTTAGAATACATCGTAGAAGATTAAGGGACTCAACTGACCCCTTTGAAATCCCGGATCAGCGATTTAGGGACCTATATCGTTTAAGCAAGGAAGCAGCAACTGTTTTGCTAAACGAAATAAGTCCCTATATGTATAAGGGTGTGACCAAAATCTACATTCCCCAACCTCTTCGAATGTGTGCTGCTTTACACTTTTTTGCAACTGGTTCCTACTACAGGGATATTGGACAAGACTTTGAGGCATCGATGAGCAAGGCAGTGGTATGTCGTTGTGTTAAGGAAGTAGCAGAGATTTTGGAAACGAAACTAATGGCAAAATGGATACGGTTTCCAAATCCATATGAATACGAGGCTATAAAAGAAAAGTAATATACAATAAAACAAATAAAAAAAAAATATAAATAATTTCTTTCTCAGGTTTTATGAACAGACCGGTTTTCCTGGAGTAATAGGAGCGATTGACTGTACCCACGTTCGGATCAAAAAACCAAAGCAAGATGTGGAAAGCTGTTATTTGAATAGAAAAGGTTACCACTCCAAAAATGTTCAATTGGTACGTTTAGTTAAATAGTTATATTAATACATATAAGATTCTTAGAAATTTTAAAGGCTGACAGGTGGATTAGATACTCACTTGATCACACTTTAGGGTGGCATTTCACTTTTATTCAAATTCAGCTCATGGACTGAGATATGGGCATTCCATTTTCCCCAATATGTATTTTTGAAAAAAATTTTACTTTCATATTAAAGTGTGGGAATTTAAAATCTTTAAATAAAATTCGGACAGGTGGATTAGATACTCACTTGAGTACACTTTAGGGTGGCATTTCACTTTTATTCAAATTCCCCATTATGTAACAAATAGCAATAAAATTGTTTTCATTTCAGATTTGCGATTTTAATCTAAAAATTTTAGGAGGTTTCGCCAGGTTCGGAGGTGCTGCTCACGATTCGTATATATGGGAAGCTTCAAAAATGAACGCTGTTTTACAGTCGCGTTATGAATCAGATAATTCTGATCAATCCTATTTGTTAGGTATGTAAACACAAAAAATTAAAAACGAGGTTTAATTACGAAATTGATAATATTAATAACAATTTTATTTGATTTTGCACCTATCACGCAAATGATTATATTGATTACTGAAAATTGTATACATTTAGTAGAAAAAAATTAATTCAATCGAATTAATTACAATTTTAATTGATTCAATTAAATATTTGTTTGAAATAAATTTTATTTTAAACAAATCTTTAATTAGATATTTTAGGTAAATAATTTTTTGTGTGTATCAATATCCCTCTGTTATTTTTAATTTATTCAATTTTATATTTTAAGGTGATTCCGGGTACGCTCTTCGCCCTTGGGTAATAACACCTTATCGGTCCCCAGCTAATGATGATGAAAAGCATTTCAATACAATTCATGCGCAGACAAGAAATTGTGTGGAACGCCTCAATGGCGTATTAAAGTCAGTGTTTAGATGTTTGCAGGTCGGATTACACACTACTCCACAGTCTGCTGGAAGAACTATAAATGCATGCTTAGTTTTGCATAATTTTAGAGTGGCACATGGTATATTGAACGATGTTGTAATTAATATTGATGAAGAAGAAATTACCATCGATGTTTTAGAAAACGACCAAGAGGTACTTCAACAGCCACTTCGGGAAGCCTCACGACTCCGTGACAGACTTAAGGAGAGATTTTGCCGCCGAAACTAAAGTTTTTTAAAACACAACACCATTTCCAATTGCAATATAAATTTCGAATCGTAATAAATTCACAGTAAAGGCATTTACTAATCAACCAGCGTTATCCACAACGTCCACAATGTCATACCGTATTATTAAAAAATCACACTCCTTGATTTAAAAATGAAATACACATTTAAAACAAAAATTCAACGTTTTATTAGTTTAAAGGGGATTTGTACTATAAGACTTTTTAATACTTCAATACTTACATTTTATTAAATTATTAATAATTTATAATAAAATAATATTAATACAGAACTGTAAGACTTTTAATACTTCAATGCTTACAGTTTTATTAAATAATTATTAATTATTTATATTAAATAATTTACATTTATACAGTGTTATTCAAAAAATCACATTGATTTAAAAATAAAATACTAGTTTAAAACTAAAACTAAACATTGTATTACTTTAAAGTGGATTTGTACTAAGTATAAGACTATATAACAGTTCAATACTTACAACAGTATTATTAAATAATAGTGTTATTAAAATAATCACAGTCATTGATTTAAAAATGAAATAAAATAAGAAAATTAAATAATTAAATTAATTTAAAATACAATATTTTTGTTTTAGACACGAGATAGATATAGAGCAAAAAACATCCCTAATAGCTCTATTGTAAATAATTCAATTATCAGATTTTTGCTACACACAGAAAAAAAAGTGGGAACTTTATCGATGTGCTACGTAATTTCACAAATACATAAGATTTTTATAACTACATAAATTTATTAATTTTTTTTTTTGGTAAATTATGTACATTAGTGTTGTTGCTAAATTGGACTGTTGGTTTTTGCTGCTCCCAACCCCTAAATTTGTTGCACGACCTCCAAAAAGTAAATGCAGAAATGAATTTAAATAGCTATGTTTACCACAAGTCAAATAAAGGGTATATATTAAACCCATGCCGAATGTAAATCAAAAAATATTTATATCTTTAAACTCAATCCCCCATACGCATAAACATTTTGTCGATTTTTATTACAGTCTTATAAATCAAATTTGTATGTGAAACAACAACAAATTTTGCTTATAAGAATGTTATGAGTCAACAAAATGATTATGCATAAGGCCAAATATCTTTAAACTCAGTTAAGAAAAAATTTTTGTTGATAAATTGCAATAAAAGGATAGAATTTGTAAAAGTTTTTCAAAATTAACCCTTAAACTTAAATTGAACTTAAAAAAATTAAGGTGCTGTTAAGAGCTAATTTTGGGAAATTCTTATAAATTATATCCTTTTTATGCAAATTATCAACAAAAAATATTTTCTTAACTAGGCTTAAACGCATTAAATTAATTATAAAAAACTAATTTTTTGGTTTACATTTTGGCTCTGGAGTCGAAAATTTTATCAAAAATAGCAGCTCTATAGAGTTTACCGATTTCACTTCAATTTTCAGCATTTCCTTCTTGGAGGGGGGTTGGGAAGCAGCAAAAATCAACAAAGTCCAATTTAAGGACCACTCTAATGTACATGCCTAGTACATTTCAAAAAAATTAGTATTTTTACTAGAAAATTGAAAAATTAACTTGAAACTTATGTAATTGTATAACTACATAGCACATTAATATTATTCCCCCAGTTTTTTCTGTATGTAAATAATTGTACGATAACAATAGAATAAATCTGTTAAACTTGAAATTTTTAGTTATATTTAACCTTAATTGTAGTTAACTGAAAGTTTCAAACCAATGAAAAAATTTGGTAAATATTATGAGACGAAAAAAATCACAAAAATGTGAAATTTAAATTTTTTTACCAAACATTTATGTTAATTTAGCATTCAACTCCTTTATGGTAAATATAGCAAACTTTTTTGATATAACAAATTTCTGTTTGCAGTTTTTTGTCAAGAAATGTCCTGCAAAAGTTTAAGCTGGTTTTAGCAAAATACATTTTTTAACTAACTAAATTTAAATCGTATATAACTAAAATTTTGAAAGTTAAACAGGTTTATATTTGATGTTCTTAATGGTGATGATCTTGATGATCTTAATAATATTTGGCGAAAAAATCTGCCAAGCTTAACACTTTTTCTGCAACGTCATTTTTAACTTTAAGTGTATGAGAGAATCAATTTTTTCTAGTGTCTAAATATGGCTTTATGAAGGACTTAAGGATTATACAGTCATGTAAATAAACTCTAATGTTATATAATTAAAAATTGATATCAAATGTTTATGGATAATTTGAGTTTGGGTCTAACTTTTCCTCAACTTTCTTCAATCTATGCAAAATTTCATCATTTGTTTACCTAGTTTTTTCATTTGTACCATTAACTCCTCATGCATTGTTTTAGATTCTTCAATTGCCTCCTTATATTTTGAGGCAGTGGTTGTAGATGGGATTGCTGGAGTATTTACTTTTTTCTTTTTTCTGGTAGAGGGAAAATTTCCTCACCATCTAAAATTTCAATTGACATTGACTCCTAAAATGTAGTAAATAAAAATTATTAATATATGGGCACTAGAAATATTAAAAAGCAATTTACATCTAATACTCCAGATTCTGGGGTTACACCATCTCCATCTACTGCATCCACTGTCATTATTTTTAAAATTTCTTCCTCAAAATAATTTAAATCTCGTGGAACTTCACCATAACTACCACCACCTGTTTTGTTCATTATGCTTCTTCTGCTATTGACCTGTTTTTTCACTCCAGCTTTAAGGTCGATCCAACACTAAAAAAACGAACAAACAAGTTAATGACAGACATGCCAACTATAGGATACCATACACCAGTCCGGTTGAAAGTGAACAGTTTATGGGTGCTAAACTTTAATGGGTTCAAAATAACTTAAACCAATATTTATCCATAAATTGTTAAACAATTTAAAGATAAATTTTGTACTGTGAGAACAAGAAAAACATGGACAGACAGACAATTTGGAAATGTCAATGTAAAATCAGATGCCAACGTACTTTTTTCCATTGCTCGACCGTTTTATCGCTACCTCCTAGGGAATTCAATGCTGTTTTTAAGGATTCCCACTTCTCCTTGCAATTTGTGTTGGAATTTAACCCACCGAACTGCCCTCTAGCAAATTCCAAATTAGTTGACATGTACTCAACTAATTTTTGTTTTTGCTTTTTTGATATTTTTTGATTTTTCTGTAAAATTTAAGTAAAATTAATTGAAATATATAAAATAATAATATAGTTTCTCACCTTCTCCATTTATAATAAAAAATTTTATTTAATAAAAGCTTTTTTACATAAAATACCACAATTTCAATTTTTTTCGCACCGTTTTGATTTGTGAGTTTTTTTGACACTTCTAATTTGAACTTTTTCGACTTGTAATATTGCAGAAACAGTTTTTTCACATTATTCCAATAATTATGACAGATAAATGTTACGTGACAGAAAGTTTTCGCAAAACAATGTTGCAGAAACAGTCGCATGTGAGAAACGATTTTTGTGCCAATTTCAAGCGTTTTTGTTTCATATCTCATGTTCCATGTGAAAACTTACTCGATTCGAGAATTACAGAAACGAGGCACTGTATTATA